>JAZKJV010001523.1:129045-376677 GCA_037367405.1 Ottelia alismoides | reverse complement strand
TCGCTGCATAGAGAGTGTCAACCTTGTATTATCTTAGGAGAAGAGTCATATTCACATGATGACTCAGGGGATGGTCCTTGGCCATATCGTCTCCAACAAGGGCATGGAGGTCGATCCGGGCCAAGGTGGATATCATCAAGAAACTCAATCCACCTTCCAAATTTGTGACATTTACGATCTTTTCTAGGGCATGTCGGTTTCTATCAAAGATTCATTCAGGATTTCAGTCGTATTGCCCGATCGCTTACTAATCTGCTGATAGAAGACACTGAGTTCATTGTAGATGATAAGTATCTGGCATCATTCGAGACTCTCAAGGGAAAAGTTGTCGAAGCTCCTATCTTTCAGCCACCCAATCGGTCCCTCCCATTCGAGATCATGACGGATGCTTTTGATTTTCCATAGGGATGGGCTAGGATAGAGGAGGTATGGATTACCTTTTACCATTCACTACGCTAGCTGGGACTTTGGATGCCACTCAGTGGCATTATAATATGGCCGAGAAGGAGATGCTATTTGTAGTCTTTGCTTTGGATAAGTTCAGATGATACATTCTTGGATCTAGAGTGACCATATTTACAAATCACACCGCCATCGTATACCTCATGGCAAAGAAGGATGCCAAATCTAGATTGACCAGATGGATGCTTCTACTCCAGGAGTTTGATATGGAGATTAAGGATAAACCTGGAGTCAAGAATGTCGTGGCAGATCACCTCTCTCGTTTAGAGAACCTTGAGGATTTTGATCATATTGCACCTGTCACAGAGACATTCCCAGACGAGGTGATTCTTGCTATCACCTTGCTTTTGTGGTAACACTGACATTGTGAACTATATTGTCACCAAGAAAGGTCCACAAGGTTGACCCAGGCAGCGACTTGAGACCTTCCTCGCGAAGGCCAAGTCGTACCATTGGGAGTACCCACCCTTTACCATGAAGGGGGGATAGTGTATGACGTTGGTGTATTCCTAAGGAGGATCACCGCAGTGTCCTCACGTGCAGCCACAAGCTTGAGGCAGGAGGACATCATTATGAGAGGAGGAAAGCACATAAAGTTCTCCAATTCGGCTATGGTGGCCTACCCTCTTCAAGGATTTTGATAAATTCGTGAAGAGGTGTATTGACTTTCAGAGGATGGGCACTTAGGGACACGTGATATGATGTCGATGCATCCCATTCACTTCTATGAGGTTTTTGACGTATGAGGCATCGATTTCATGGGTCCATTCCCTAAGAGTCAGGGATTCAAGTGCATTCTACTTGTTGTAGCTTATGTGAGTTGTTGGGTTGAGGCCATCCCCGTCTGAGCCTCGGATGCTAAGACCGTAGCAGATTTTTGAGAAAAAATCATTTCACGGTTCGGGGTACCTAGAATTTTGATATCTACGAGGGGACTCACTTTATCAATGACAAGGTAAGGGCCCATGCTAACGAGTTCAGCATTGACCATTGATTTGCCACTCCGTATCGCCCTCAGACCAATGGCCTTGCTGAAATATCGAACAGGGAGATCAAGACAATATTACAGAAGGTTGTTCGCACAGATCAAAAGGATTGGTCACAGCTTTTGGACTCGATCTTTTGGCCTATAGGACCTCCTTCAAGACGCATTAGGGTACATCTCCCTTTCGTCTCCTTTATGGCAAGCCATGTCATTTACCTGTGGAAAACAAGGATACGTTACTTTGGGTTGTTACAGAGTTATTATTGGATCCCAAGAGTGTAGGAGATCAAAAGAAAAGTAAAGTTGAGAACCTTGGAGGAGTTGAGAGATACAATCTTTTCGAGTACCCTACAGTAAAGTATAAAGTGAAGAATGGCTTGATTCTCATATCAGCCATAAACAGTTTGAGACAAATCATAACGTATGGATATTTGATGCTAGGTTGATATTATTTTCAAGGAAATTATAGAGAAAACGGAAGGTACCATACTTGGTTAGAAAGGTGCACGACAACGAAAGCATCGACATATCTGAGTTGTCACCTGATTCCACCTTTCAAGATAGCGGTCAATGCCTGAAGCCATATCTTGATCATGATATGTTGATCATTGATGTTGCCCTATTCATTTTGTATGATAAGTGGTCTTTGACTCACATCATTTGCATCTCATACATGATTATCACTTCTCCTCCACTGTTGTATAGATCCAGATTGTCCATATCATATATTCTTTTGTCTGACACCCTGTCTTCATCTTATGATTATGATATACATAGGGTGCACTTTACCCTAAGTATATGGGTATCATACATTGATTCTTCATTTTTTTACCTCTGTTTTTGCTTCCAATACTTAGGAATATTTACCCTAAGTATACGGAGGTAACTCCTACACATCTTATCCCCCAGTTTTCCCCTTGTGTACAGTTTTCTATACTTAGGATTATTTGATCCTAAGTATAGGGGAGGTAACTCCTGCACGTCTTATCCCCCAGTTTTCCCCTTGTTTACAGTTTTCTATACTTAGGATTATTTGATCCTAAGTATAGAGGGATCACTGAATTTCTATTTATTACATTTTGTCATTGTAGTATATCATCTTTTCGCTTCCCAATACTCAAAAATGATTTATGCCTTCCTTCATCGCTCTTTGATCACTCTTAGGACATCGTTCGAGCTAAGTATAGGGGGTGTCTTTTATATTGTATATATACTTTAGCCATAACTCATTCTTTGAGTACTGTGTATATAAAATAATGTGGCTAAAAATCACAAAAAAATCGTGTACATGAATACTTGTAAACTCTTTTGTAAAAAGTTTTTGTAAAAACCTTTTGTAAAAACTATTTTTGTACAAATGTGTGTAAAAAATGTTTTTGCTTTTAAAATGTTTATAAATTTTTTATTATATCAAAATTATGTTATAGTACAAACTTTTTAAAAAATTTTGAAAAATAAATGTTTGCAAAAATTGTTTGTAAATGTTTGTAAAAATATTTTGCAAAACTTCTTCTTCTTGCATTCAAAATTGCATAAAAATTTGCATATTTTGAAAATTTTTCAAAAAAAGTTTTTGTATATTCTTACTTGTATATTCTTCTTAATCATAGTTGACATTTAACTAGTATGGAATTAAATTAAAAAATGGAGCTTGTATAGACCTTAATCCACCTAATCTTCAGAGGAACCTTATAGAAGTTGGTGTTAAGACTTTTCAGGTCCATTAGTTACTTAATTCTTTGAGTCCACTAGTCTATGGTTCACAAGCCATCTTGATGAGCCAAGTAGAACACTTAATAACGCATGCATGACTCTCAAATATAATGGCTTGACTTGGACATGCACCTTACAAGTGGCTCAACATGAATGAGGTGGTAAAGAGGCAGAATTCTTTGGATTGGGGTAGCATACGAGGGTAGTACTGCTAACTGGAACCTCTCATCTTCCTCTAGGAGAGGGGTGTGTGCCTCAACCTAGTCTAGTGGCTCTAAGGTCTAAAGACAGGAGTTGTGGGTTGCAATAACACTTCAAAAGAGGGATAATCTAGTGGCTCAAGAATAAAAACTCCTTATGTATAAGTTGCACCACGTGGATATGTCGTACACATGCACATCAAAAAAAAGTGTGCAAAATCAAGAAAAACTCCAAAAAGGGGATAGGCCAGATTGAAAATAAAATGCAGTTGGAGTGTATATAGTAAATAAAGCAAAGATTATGTATTACACCTTCTCATCTCATGAAGCTTGCAGCTGGTGACTCTTAGCTATACTGGTTAAGCTCCAAGGGATATGTGGCTACACTGGTCATGGTTCATTCTCTTCTTTCCCCTCTTCTTAAGCTGGTTGAACTTGAACATAGAAGGGAATACCCCTCTCCTCAAGGGAAGAACTGCTAGACTAGGGAATTAGAGTTACCTTGTTGAGGGAGGTTGTTTCTTTGTCATTTCTGAGGTGGGGAGATGCTATTCCACTTACACAGTACAAGGAAAGATGCTATAGTCATTAGAGTTTGCGTATGTAGGACTTGTTCTGACCTGGTTATTGAGGAGTCTTTGATCATAGAATTGTGGACTTAAAGGTTGTTGAGTCTAAAACCTAATTCCCAATAAGGTTCTACCAAACTAATAATCCAAAGGTCTGACTGAGCTCCATACTCCGATTTAATAAAGACAAGTTTAATAATCAACCTTGATTCTTTTTTTCTTCTTGTTTTCACTTATTTTTTAAATAAGTGTTTACTAAGGGACTAGCAAAGGTAAAGTATAGGGGGTGATGAATCTACAATTTCTCATTCTTTATTCTTTTATTTTAGCTCTTCTTTTTAGAAAACCACCTGTAAATATCTATAAATACAATAACTTAGCATTCTGCATGCCATTGTTAATATCTTGTAATTAGCATATATTTTGCAGAAAATAAAAGAATAAACAGAGGAGAAAAAGAATGTTGTATTAGAATAAATACAGAGTGACCCAAACCCCAAGATAAGGTCAAGCCTTAACCTGATCACAAAAAGAATAAGTAGTGAAGATAAGGATACACTATGCATTGTACATAACATCTATACTTGTATATTGTATTTATTTATTTATTTTTGAAAAAACAAAATTATTTTATTCTTTTTAAACCTTTGTATAAAGAATTGAAAATAATATAAAAATAAAAATAAAAAAAAATAAAATCATCAAACCTTTGTACAAATTACACATGTACATAATACATCACCTATTTATTCAATACCCTTAATTAATTTATAAAAATAAAATAAAAACTATTTTATACTACAAAAATCATGTGCAAATAAATAAAATATAAAATAAAAGTATTTTTGTAAAAATAATAAAATAAAAATAACTGTACATAATACATAGGTATATTATACATGTATATATACTATGTTGTATATACATTATTTTATTTTTTTATAAAAATAACTAAAAATAATAGAAAAATAGATTATGAAATAATAAACAATTTTCTCTTTATACACTTTTAATTTAAATTCAATTACTATTTTTAATTCTATTTTTCTTTGATTTTTGTATATCTTGATTTCTCATTGGTCCACATCAGACCGTTGACCCGGGTCAATAGTCTCTTCCAGTCGGGTCAGCTTGCCTTTCCTCTCATTGAAGCCTTTTCTCTGAATTTTACACCCGAACCCGACCACCTCTTCACTCAATTGTTGTGCCCGATTGCAGCACTCACATCCATGATCCACTCGCAGATCCTTAGGAGTAGTCAGATCTGCCTAATGATCACGTTACGCTCTGATCTTTTAGGACCCTCGAGCAGCCTATATAATCTATTCTCCCTCACCTCTAGCACCCAAGCTTGTCCCTCGCACCTCCAACAGATCCTTATCCCCCTTCCTAGAGAGACAGTTACTGGAGGATCGACTTAGGGAAGTCCGGAGATGCCTAGAGTCTTGTAGTTCACGATGTGGTCGGAGCTCCGCCGCGTGAAGCCTCATAGCCAGTCGTAGCTCGGTTGAGGCCAAGACCTTGACGACAACCTTTGCCTGGAGCCTGGGATTTCATATGAACCTTCAAGGATTGTTTTTATCCATCTTATTTCTGCATTCGATTCCATCTTACATTTCAGCTCCTTCGTGTCTTCCATGCTTCGACCATCGGGTCTGGAGCACCGGTACCCATCATCCCCTGTATCGATCGCTCCCTCGACTCATCCCACACCTTCCTTTGCAACCCGATCATCCCGAGGCTCGCCTATCATAGAGAGATTAGGACCCCATATCTCCTTCCCAGCATCTTCATTGGAGGTCAAACACCATACCACCTCGCTTCCCTTATCTTCTTAAGCAATAACTCGGATCGGAGCATAGCCCCAAGTCCCCTCAACCCTTATAGGTACTGACGCGTGCTTGGAGCACACTTTGGATCCTCATCATCGTAGGGAGGAGCAGCTCCATGGGGCCTTTACCTTCATGCACATCCGACCGTTGTTTCTCCATCGGAGCATCCCATTCAACGCGGAACAGTTTCACGACACTACTGGACTTCTCCGACCCTTCATCGGAGTGTCGGATCTCCGTCGATGCTCGGTTGAAGTTCGTCGAGTCCTTGTTCTTGTAGACCCCCCTTCTGTTGTTGGATGAGCACATTTTGCCATTACATTACAGCTGCCTGATCGTGCAGCCCAAACCATTAGATCTGAGCACCTAATGCATTTGACGTGCATGTTCGTGATGAATGCAGGTCCGTAATATGCGCTACAGTGGATTATCAGAGCTGTTCCCAACATGCGCCACATGCCCCATTGGGTATATTTCACTTCTAGCCATGCATGTTTTGCTATTTAGCTCGAGTCCTTTTAATAAATTGTGTAGTTAAAAACATTTACCGTTTGGACCTCGTACTTTTTTATATTTACATTTAAGTCCCTCTAAGTTGAAGCATGTGTGTCGTCACATATTCTTTTTGGATATTTGCATTTTGTTTCATGGACTTATTATGATGTTACTGCTTGAATGAAATGTTTTGAAAATTGCATCTATACCCATGTGAGTTGGAACCACGTGTTGCGTGCGTGATTGATTACACTATTTGCATAATCGACCCTAGGCTTTTATAAGGTGTTATCTATTTGAGTCTACAAACTTAAAATATTAGTGATTTGGTCCCTGTGAGCATTATTTAATTGCATGCTTTTTATTGGACTTAATAAATATTAAATTGATTCTAAAAATTGCCTTAAAATACTATTAGTTCATTTTAGTGTGTAGTTCTTATTGTAATTTTCTTGGATTAATATGCTTACATTTTATATTTTTTAAAATTTAAAAACACTAAAACATCCCTATCTGCCTTATAAAAATTATAAAAAAATCGAAAATGTGTTGAAAATACCACAAAAATTCATTTGCCTGTCTTTTGTTGTGTTTTACCTCTAGTGTTAATTTTGTTTGAAAATTCGTTATAAAAACCCTAAAAATCACAAAACCCCAAAATCTCATAAAAATCATATAAAATCAAAGAAAAATACAAAATTTGTGTTTTCAGTTCCTGTTTGTAGGTTTCATCACTTTTTATCATAAAATTGCTAATAGGACCTTGGGTCATTTAAATATTTTTAATTTGCAATTTGGTCCTGGTTGTGCACTGTTTTGAGCTTTGAGCATTGTTTGATTTTATAAAAATCACAAAAATATTTGAAAAAAATCTCGAAAAATTACCAAAAGTACTTTAAAATCCAAAAACCCAAAAATATTTTTAATTATTTTTTGAGCATTTTTATCAATTTGAAAAATCCAAAAAGAGTGTTGGTGTGCTTTCATTGTTTTGTGCTTGATTGCCTTTATTCAAAAATTAAACATTTGAAAAATTAAAAACCACTATAAAATATTTTATCTTTGAAATTTAACTACTTAGTTCTTCTATCGTGCTCCTTGTGTTCAACCCTGGTTGCTATACCATGTAAATAAAAATAGCGAACGCTTACATTACTTGATTGATTTTTGAGTGATTTTATTTTCTCGTTGATTCGGTCGATTAATTAGGATCACAAGGACCATTGTTTATATTGCTACTTAACTCTAGTTGGTTGGTCGCTCATCACTCACTAAGGAAGATCATTGCCATGGTGAGATCGATTTGATTCATTTTTTCCATCTAGACCTTACTCCAATCCTTTGTTTGATGAAGGTGACGAAGATGCCTCCTAAGAAGCATTAATGGAGAGGAGGAAGAACGAGAGGACCCAATGCATGCAGTGTTGTCCAGGTTAGCAGAATTCGAGCAAAACCAAGTACTGATGAGAGCACAACTTAGACAATTACAGTTGGGTAGAGATGCACTGATGGATGCGGCATACAACCCTAGGCAGTATCATGTGGCTAATTGGTTGAGACCATTTTACCATGAGGTCGAATATGAGTTGAAGTTGTAGTTTCTCAGCTTATTGCCTCATTTTCATGGAATGCACACAAGGAGCCATACACATTCCTTATGGACTTTGAGTTGTTTCTGTATTAACTGTAGCATCCTAGGGTTAGCCAAGACTACATTAGACTCAAATCCATTAAAGGATAAGACGGATGATTGGATAAAGAATCTGGGGGTAGTTGTAACTACTTTTGTGTAGTTCAAGGACCTCTTACTGAAGATGTTCTACCCTTTGAGTAGAAATAACTTGATGTGTTCATGCATCACAAGTTTCTCCCAACTTCCCAATGAAGCCTTCTGTGATACATAGGAGAGATTCAAGGATCTCTTACAGAAGTGTCCTTGTCATGTCTTAGAACCAACATCATGGTTCAATATGTTTATTGCGGTCTACTCCCTGAGATGCAGGGTTTAGTCAGTGTAGCTTGTGGAAGCAGCTATACTTCACGAGAAGAGGGCACTGTATGGAAGGTATTCGAGCAGATGGTCGAGATGAGTAGAGCAACAGACTATGAGTAGAGATCAGTTAGAGACCCCATTCCATTACTATCCAGCGAGGGAGTGAGGGCTACAACGAATACATTTGATATAGCATCATTACAAATAAACTTACATTAGTTGAGAGGATCGATAGGCAGATGGATGAGTTGGACAACAAACTGATCCAAACTGCCTAAGCAGATGGCAGGAGCTTTCTGAGAGGGTATCCAAGATTAGGGTGTCTGCCATGACTGCAAATGCAACTCATGTTTACCGTTTCACCATATTCAAGAGCATCAGATGTCAGGGCCACCCCAACCATGGGTAGAGGACCAGCCTCTAGCCCATTCTTGCCAACAGCAGCCATCGTTTGTAGATACAGTTACTAAGGAGCCTTCCCATGTGTGGGAGGTAAATGGTATGTGGTACACCAATGACCCTACCAGGAAGGGGAGTTCTAGGGACCATCTCTCCTACCAGTGTCCCCAGACCTTCTACAAAACATCATTACTCCTACACCCCTTCCCAGTACCACAGAGCTCTGTAGTATTCTGTATCAGGTGATGAATCTATGATCCATCACTCCAAAAGTCAAAAATAGATCCTTGTTCCCGAGAAAATAGAGGCATATTTCCTCTTATATTGCATAAATAGCATTCATGCATATATTCATAACTCATGTAGTTTAGCCACTTTGCATTTAAATAAGAAGCCAAAAATCCCCTGTAAAATACCCATGCACCAAAATCACCTCTTCTCTATAAATTGTACTCCTTAGTTAATAATATAGGGAAAAAGGCCAAAACTCCCCTTTGTAAAATAACCAATAAAGCCTGAGAACCCCTGTACATTAGAATGCAAATAAAGCCTCATACAAACTCCGATTTAGGTCTACTTACTCTAGAATACTACACATTAAAAGACCTTTAAAATGAGACTAATTTCATTGGATTTGGAGCTTGTATGAGAAAGATGGGTTTTTGGGCCACTTTATATACTATCTATGTATATCTATGTATCCTTGTATTTATGTATCATATTTGACCTCATCTCCGTCTTTGGTCAACATGAAACTTGTAGATCTCATTGAGATCTACAACTTCATGTTTTGAGTTTTTCCAAATTCGGTCCCCTCTTCTCTCTACAAGTGTATTTTTCTCCAACCACTCACAGCAGGCCACGTGGCGCCCTCTGGCTGCGCCCACGCGGCCCGCTTCCCCTCGCCTCACCCGCCTGCGTCCTCAACCGTTGGATCTCCTTCAGATCCAACGGCCCAGCCTTTCCACGCACGCCCCCTTGCCTGGACCATTCGATCCTCTTCTGCATTAATCTACGCCGCTCGTTCGCGCCTTCACCAGAGCCCTCCACGTGGCAGCATCTACGCCGCTTGATCAGACCCCTGATCTCTCAATCGCAGCCGCCCTTCTTCCAGCGAATCGCGGCCTCTGATCAACACCCTCTCCTTTTTCCAGGCCGTTCGCTCGCGCTTCGCCTACAACATGCCACGTGGCTACACCACAACCCTTCATCTCCGCGCCCCAGATCTAATCCTACCCGACCAGCTCCCCCTCGATCGCCACCGTTGGATCACAAGATCCAACGGTGGAGACCTCGTCTCCTACCTCCGGGCGCCCCTCTCTCCCACGTCCCTTGCCTTGCGGGAGGGGCCCCCTTTCTATTTCCGGCTACACGTCAGCCTCCCTCTTCCACCGCTGACACCCCACAACGTCACCCACTCATCCCTCTCCCTCGCCGTAGACCTCACGCACCACCACTCCCACCAGAGTCGCCCCACGTCGACCACCAACCTCGCCTCTTCACCAGCCAACCCATCACCTTCACCTTATAAATACGTTGCCACCGGCAACGTTTACCCCCATCCGCCACTCCAGAGAGGTTCCTCGAGCTCCAAGCGATCCATTAGTGACAGCAATTGGGTGTGTTGTCGAGCGAAGACAAGGATTCGACTCCGGCGAGATCCACGGCAGCTCCACCGTGTTGCAGCCGCTCCTCCGAGTAGCTGCACGAGCTCGAGACCCTACCGATCCCTAGAGCGATGACCCTGGAACTCGAGACCGAGCTCCGATTCCCAGGTAACCCCCTCCATTCCTCCTCCGATCTTCTTCTTATTTTCCTGTTATTTTCTCCGACTTTATTCTCCGCCATTGGCCACACTTCTCCCCTCCAATCCACCTCGACGACTTCGCGTCGAAGCTTCCATCCCCGCTGTCCCATCTGCACACTCCGACGACGCTTTACGCACTACTCCGACCAACAGCTCTGCCATTTGGCCGGAGCCCATCTCCAGCGCACCTCCTTCACACCGCAGGCCTCGCCGACCATCTATATCTCTCCACGAGCACTTGCACGCCTCGGCTATCTATTCTAACCCCTTGCAGGTCCACATTTCTTCATTGGCCGGAGCCTCACCGGAGCTCCCTTCGAGCTTCGTCGCCATCGAGCGTCAGCACATCTCCAAAGATCCTGAGGCCACCGGAGGCTTCGCCGTATGCTTCCGCATCTTCCGAGCTACTCGAGAACCTGCGAAGAACTTCATCGACGCCTAGCGACCGAGGCAGAGCAGAGTCAGCCACGCCGGAGCCCCGCCTTCTCCTCCGCAGGAGGCGGAGGGCCGTCGAGGAAGAAGCAGCAGCTGCCGTTCGATTAACCGATCGAAGGGCCCTCACTTCGCCACGTGTTCCCTCACCGCGCCTGTCCTCAACCGTTGATCGCGCCTCAGATCTGACAGGCCCTCCAGTTGCCACGCGTCTTCATCGCCAACCCTTGGATCGACCTTGATCCAAGGGTCCGCAGCACGCCACGTCGACGAGTCCGAGCCTCGGCCTCCAAGCCTAGGCTCGGGCGACCCGAGGCTACACCGAGCCGCAGTCCGAACCTTCTGGGAGCCCGAGTCTCGCTCCGAGCCTAGGCCGCCCATGTGAGGAGCACGTGCGGCCTGGGTAAATTGCACAGAAGCCCATGAATCTTTCCAAAATTACAAAGAGGTCCCTGTGAAGCAGACCCCACGTGAGGAGCACGTGCCCTGTGGAGAATTTGCATAAGAGTCCACCATATTATCGGTAATTGCATTTTAGTCCCTGTCAGCATATTTGTTTATTGAAATTTTAATTGCCAGTATTGCATTTACACCCCTGTGTTTGCACGCATCCCTAGAGTGCATTTGTCATCATTTTGAAATTCTGAAAATTGCATTTTGTTGGAAATTTTGTCCTCTGTCTATTGGTACACGTGTCTTATTTTTGTAAGTTCATTTGAATTATTAATGAATTAATTGGTTAATTGTTGACATATTTTGCCCAGTGAAACCTTCTGATTTATAGTTAATTCTTTGTGCTTCCAAAATTCATCAAAAATTCATAGTAGCTTAAGGACATCATTTTTAACATACCATATAAATTTCATAGCATGTTCACGCATATCGAGGCCTAAATAAATTGTTAAGTGATTTTCTTAGATTAATTTTAATTAATTCATTTCACAGTGAAATTAAGTTCTGTTAATTTTCCTAGGTTCTTTCTCATTAGAGCCACCTAGGATAATTTTAGTTCTTGAAAAGATTGTGGTTTCATATTTATTAAAATTCAAATACTGAAAATCACCCTGTCTGTTCATTTAATTCACAGTAAATTTATTTAGTGTCGAAAAATTCCAAAAAAATTAGTGTAGGTCATTTTCATCATCATTAACCATCTGGCCAATTTTCATAATTTTTGGACTTCGTTTGATACCTTAATTAAATTGAACGTCAAATTGGCCTGCATTGTCTACATAAGTCTGCATAAAAAAATTAAAAAGAAAAAAAAATTATTCCTTGAAAATTATACACTTGGATCCTTGCTTAAATTCACCTAAGGAGATAGATGCCTCCCTGAGATCGACCTTGGACTTCCACCAAGTAAAAAAATATTGCCGCTTAAAATTAACTTCATATTAATCCATAAGTGGTTTTTGATTAACCCCTCGTATCCGACTGCACCGAATCACATTAATTAATTTGGACATTAATTTAACCGAATTAACAAAGGGTGCGGGAGCGACATCACCAGGCATCGAGGCAGCAGCAGCACTATGGGCGTCAGCAAACATACCAATTAGTCTAGTAGCGCCTGCATGTTCAACATAATACCTAGCAGCAACAACATTCCCATGGCCATCAGGGCTAATCTTCACGTTCCTCTTTTCCTTCTTCCTCTTCACAACAGCAGCATTCATCTTCAGGTCCGATTGATTTCCAGAGTTAGATTTTGGAGGAGTTACATTCCTACATGAACAAGGTACATGATTTGAGTGTTGATGTCAATCATCTTTCCCATATACATGATGAGAGCATTGCCCCTATTACATCCATTCCTGCCCAGGATCACACAAATCCTAATATCCTGAATAGACTTTAGCGGCAACAGTAGTTAGATCAAGTATACTACTCAAATTCTCACAAATCTGGGCATGGTATCTTTCTATTTGATTGTGTTAAGCATATATCTCTTAGGAGCATACAGACTATGGTCGTACTTGATCAGGCTAGGGATATGGAGAGGACTGAATCTGAGGCTCAGACTGAGGGGACTTCAGAGGATGATGACACCAGGCATCTTCACAGAGAGGATCATCAATGAGAAGAGAATTCCATGAGGAGATTGAGGAGGAGTATGACAGCAGCGCAATACGCATCATATTCACAGTCTACGGAGGATCTTGCACCTTCGATTGAGGAGAATGCACATTCAGCAGACACTCCCCAACCTGTAGTAGATGATTCAGTTGCTATTTCAAATGTAAAAGATTTATGTGTGAAAACTCAGTTTCTATGTATATTAAGTGCATGTTTATATTTCTAATTCTGAGTCTTCACATCCTTCTTTACCTATCCCTTTCCCTCGTGCTCTTACAGCAAGAAAGCACATCATAATTAAGTTTCAAAAAGATGATCCTGACATGACACGATTTTGTAGAGATAAGATTATGGTTAAGGTGCCATTTAATGAGTATGTGGGCAGTCATATTGCATTTCAGAAATACTTGAAGGTGAGATGCAAACCTAGCAGAGCAAGCAGGAAGAAACCGAATAGTTACGTCAAGACACATGTTCTCTCAGTTACAACTTTCTTTTTGTCTCAAGAACCAAAAGTTGCCACAGAAGAAGAGAGATTTAGGTGCACATTATTTACGAGTCATATCGATGAAATATCATTTGCACACACTATCCTAGACAATGGCTCTTCGATCAACTTGTTACCCTTTACCTTATATGAGAAACTGATGTTGGGACCCTTACGTGATCTAGAGATTTGCTTCATTTTACGGATAAATTAAAGAAAAAATCTAACGGTGAGATCAAGAATTTCATTATATCGATTGAGGGACAAGACTACAGGGTGGACTTCAATGTCCTTGACATTGGCATCCCCAATAACTGTAGAAAGTTACATATTATAATTAAGCAGTCCTTCATGAGGACCGTTGGAGCTTCATTCGATTTTCATATAGGGATGATGAAGTTCCATTCTCCAAGCTGAGAAGTGGAACTGTAGATGAAGCAAATGAAATGGCAGCAACTGATTCAGAGTCTAGGACAAATTTCTCTTCCTTTTCAGAGTCAGATTGTGATGTATTTAGCACAGTTAGAATTCGGGCTCATAACCTGATAGTGCAGAGCGAGACCCTCTCATCTAGAGAGGACAGTGTATGCAGAGCAGTTGATGAGGCATTATTAGGGTTCTTGATATTTTCATCTCCCTATTCCCTTGGTGACTTAGAAGTCCCTTTAGACTTGTCGGTTCCTTCTCCTTTGGAAAAACCATGGGAATTAGATGATGAGTCGGATGTGGCTTTGGTCGAATTACCGTGTTTCTTTGGTGATCTGACTCTTTATTCTTCAATTTAGTTGGTTCACAACATTATAAATGACTCATCTTCACTATGCAACACAAATCCAAATTTAATGGTAGTTCATCTTGATGTTCTTGACTATTATTCTTTGCAACAGTTGAAGCCACTACTTGTTTCACTCAAGTATTCCTTTCTTATGGGACCAAAGAAAAAATTTCCTATCATAATTAGTTGTAGCTTGATTGTAGATCAAGAGACTAGGTTGTTAGAAGAGTTATAAAAGAACTGTAAGGCCATTGGATGGACGGTGTCAAATCTCGTAGGTATAAACCCTGTACTATGTTCACACCATATTTTTTGAGGATAATTCTAGACCTTCCCGTGAGTTCCAGAGGAGACTTAATCCAAATCTACGACTAGTAGTTAAGAAAGAGATAAAGAAATGTGTGGAACGGGTTTTATTTACCCAATCTCTGACTCCAAATGGGTGGCCCCTTTACATATTGTCCTGAAGAAGTCGGGAATTCATATGGTCACAAATAAGGTTGGAGTTGAGATTGCGACATGTGCATCTGTGTCGACTACACATGCATGAATGCTATGACCAAGAAAGATTTGTTTCCCCTGCCTTTTATTGATCAGATATTGGAGAGATTAGAAGGGAAATAATTCTTTTGTTTTCTTTATGGGCACTCATGCTACAATCAAGTAGCCATCTCCCCCTTAGGATCAGGAAAAGACCACCTTTACATGTCCTTTTGGCACATACGCATTCAGACAATGCTTTTTGGTCTATGCAATGCCCCAGGTACTTTTTCAGTGGTGCATGATTGTCGTGTTTGCTGAGATGGTTGAGGATTTCCCAGAGGTCTTCATGGAGGACTTCTCTATTCATGGTGATTCATTTGATTCTTGTTTAACGCATTTGGATCAAGTCCTACATAGGTGTGGAGAAGTGAATCCGATACTCTCCAGGAAAAAAAGTCATTTTATGGTTAAGGAGGGTATTGGTTGGGGCATGTCACTCCAAAAAGGGAATGGAGGTTGACTTTGCCAAGGTGCATGTGATCAAGAAACTTGATCCACCAACCAGCATCAAGGCAGTGAGGCCATTTCTAGGGAAAATTGGATTTTATAGACAATTTATTGAGGATTTTTCTAAGATCGCCCGACCCTGACTGAGCTCTTAGGAAAAGACCCCTAGTTCTTTGTATATTACAAGTGTCTTGAGGCCTTTGAGCTCCTTAAAAAGAAGATTTGTGACTCACCGATTCTACAGGCTCCTGATTGGTCTATTCCCTTTGAGATCATGACTGATGCTTCGGATTTTACTATAGGAGTCATATTGGGGTAGCGGCGAGATCGGATTCCATTCGCAATTCACTACGCAAGCAAAATTTTGGACCCAATATAGAGAAATCATACAGTGGTCGAGAAAGAGATGCTTGTAGTAGTTTATGATTTAGAGAAGTTTAGGTTTGTGATTCTTGGCTCAAAAGTGGTAGTTTACACTGATCATCCAGTCATTAGATATCTCATGGAAAAGAAGGATGCGAAGGCACGTATTCTTAGGTGGATATTGATACTCCAGGTGTTTGATTTCAAAATTGAGGATAAACCTGGAGTCAAAAATACAGTGGATGATCATCTTTTGAGGATTGAAATAAAGGATTCCCCTGACTCTGAGCCTATTAGAGAAACCTTTGTAGATGAGTCGATTGTCTTGTTGACTCACTTCTGTGGTATGCCAACATGGTGAGCTACCTTGTCTCCAAGCAAGTTACCCATGGTTGGACTAGGAGCAGTATAGATTGACTCAAGTCGGATTTGAGGAAATACCATTGGGACGATCTGTTCCATTTCTTTAAGGGCCCAGATTGTGTCTAGAGGAGGCGTATTCCTCGAGAGGAATACCATATTGTCCTCATGTATTGTCATTCACTTGAGGCTGGAGGACACCATTCAGGAAAGAGAACCGCTCACAAGGTGTTACACTATGGTTTGTTTTAGCCGACCTTATTCAGAGATGCCACAGAACTTGTACGGTCGTGTCCTGTTTGCTAGAGGATGGGAGGGATTGTTGGTTCTAGAGATGAGATGTCCATGTAACCTGTGATTTTTTGTGATGTTTTTTATTCTTAAGGCATATATTTCATGGGTCCTTTCCCTAATAGCCAAGGTTTTAAGTACATCTTGTTAGTGGTAGATTACTTGTCGAGATGGGTGGAGATTATTCCAACCCGAGCTACATATAGTAGGATTATCTGCAAGTTCATAAAGGATCATATTATTTCACAGTTCGGGGTACTTTGCGAATGGAATGATGAAATCTTTAGCAAAGGACTATGGATTTGAGCATATAATAACTAGTCCTTACCACCCATAGTCGAATGGCATGGTAGAGGTTTCAAAAAGGGAGGTGAAGAGAATTCTTCAAAAGTAAGCCTGTCCAGATAGGAAGAATCGGTCTCAGCTGGTAGACTGAGTTCTGTGGACTTACAGAACAACCTACAAAACACCTCTTGGCACTTCACCTTTTAGGATGATTCATGGCAAACCATGTCATTTGCCCGTTGAGTTAGTTCACAAATCTGAATGGGAAATAAAAAAGATAAATTGGAGTTGTCACTTAGGGAAACTGTGTAGGGATATTGACCTAAATGAGTTAGTGGAAATCCCCAACCGAGCATATGATAACAACATGATCTATGAGGACAAAGTTAAGAAGTGGCATGATGCACACATTAGATGCAAAAACTTTATCCCAAGACAAATGGTATGGTTGTTTAATGCGAAGTTAAAGATTTTCCATGGGAAATTTAAATCAAAGTGGATTGGTCCTTTTCTGATTAAGGAAGTGCATGAAAATGGTAGTGTAGAGATTTCAGAACTTTTAAAGAATGCACCTTCATTTTTTGGTTAAGGGAAGTTGCTTAAATATTTTGTAAAATCCAAGGAAAGGTTAACTCCCATTGAGATAATTGACTTCATGCCTATTGATTCTATTTTATATTTCTCAGAGAATACATGATTATCATGATAGATTCACATCACATGATTCAATATCAATAGATTCATATCTTTTCTGACTCTATTATTATACATTTCCTTTGACTTTGATTCTTTTTCCAACCTACACTTAGGCCATTCTCAGCCTAAGTATATGGATAAACCTATCCATGCATTCTCTATTACTCATTCTTTTGTTTCTCCTATGTATTTATCTCTATTTATTTACTTATATTTTTCAAAACCTGAGTATAGGAGAGACCATACCCTTATATTCTATCTGACTTATTCTTTCGCATTCTTACACTTGTCTCACTCTAATCATCAGTTCTTACATTCTTTTATACTAGTTGAGCTAAGGTTTGATTTCACTTTGTGATATGAGGACATATCAAAAGATAAGTATAGGGAGTCGACCATATTACATATATACTTTAGCCACAACTCATTTAAAAAAATCAAAATGTTATGGTTATCGGTATCGTGTTTTTGAGATGTTTTTCATACAAAGTGTTTAAAAATAATTTTTGAAAATTATATACGTATTTGACATGGTTTTCAAAAATATTTTACTTGGTTTGTGAAAATACAGCTTGACATGTTTGGAAAATCATTTATAAAATATTTTGAAACCCTATATCTATGTAACAATATTTGTAAAAAATTTCAAAAATAATTTCAAAAGCTAAGGGTGTAAATGAGTCTAATTAATTGCTTATCTATCTAACTATATTCAAAAATCGATAAAAACCAAAAAATTAAAAATTCTTTAGTATCAATTCCGACTACTAAACTTAAACAGGATTGGCTACTTTTCAGTGAGGGAATTACTCCTTAGTAGAGTGGGTGGTTAAAAGACAACATGTATGGCACCGTCTTTAAGTAATACAAGTAGCCATCTATGGTCTGTACTTACATCCATACTGGGTGAAAGTAGATATAACTAATCATATGAGTTTGGACCAGTCATTATTTTTCTAAAGAAGTTAAAAAATATAATAATAATAATAAAGTATACATATATATTTCATTCATTAATTATGTTGTATCTCTCAGTTTCTTTTAGTGCTTTAGGTTTCTAAGAAGTTGCGATGGTTCACTGAACCGTGTTGTTTTTATTCCTTATAAGGTTGTCTTGCCTCTGAGTCTTATAGAATCCAACATGAAGGAAAGTTTGGATTTCAACTCCATATTTTGGAAGATCAGGTTGATTAAGAGTTCACTGAAAATAGTGATGTTAATTGAGGAAGATGATCTATTGATAGAAGAATTGGATATGGAGGTTCCAACACCATTTATTGAGAATGTCCATTTTATGTAGTATCACATTTCATGTAAGTTGGGTCTTCCATTTGTGTCTAGTTTTTCTCTTCTAAGGAAAACCCAAAAGTCAGTTGCAGGATTTCAAGGTTTGATTTGTCTTCACATGATTGTGAAGAATTTTGAGGCTTCCCATGTAGATATGGATATTACTTTTAAGTAAGAATGGCATCATTCTAGAAGGTTGAAATTCCAATTTGATTAAGATCTTTCTTATTCAGATTCCGAAGTGTATTTTGTTAGGAGGAAACATTTAAAACATAAGGCAACCTGTGATTTTAAATCTCGAAGATCCAATCTTGATTTTTAAGGAGCTGAAGTTTGTAGTGTTGTGTATCCTAGTGTGCTCTTGGTGTTGTCTTTGTATTGTTTTGTCAAGGATACCGATTCTGTTATCTTTGTTTTAATAAAGCTAATAATTTCTTAATTCTTTTGTAAATAACTAACTCACTAATTTATTAATTGTGCCTTTCACTTGTAGTTTTACATTGCACTCAAGGCTTGAGATGATCTTTAACACGAGGTTTAAGGAGTCCATAGACTTAGAGTTATCATGTATTAATCATTTGGATCTTGGGCTTAAAAATTCGAACTTCCCTTATTAGAATATATGTGTGCAACATTGCATGCTTAATCTCCCTAAAAATAATTTGACTATCACTCACATGCACGATTGCATTCGTGACTGAGATGAGTAAAGGTATCACCAAGGAGATTGGGATTTGAATCTTGAGTTTAGACTTGATCTGCATGATGCTCGATGATGGGATAAGATTAATGATGGCTTCATGAAACCTATGTGTCAGCAATTTATCCAGTATGACACGTGTTCTCATGCTATCCCTTGACTTTGACCTAAAGTGCCACGATGTTATGACATTAAATTGATAAGTTGACAGTGTGCGTCAATCCTTGGTAAAAGCAGTGGAGCTAGCCAAAAAGAAGAGAAGTTCCCTCACATAAAAATTTTTGAAAATCATTATGAAAAGCTCGTCACATTACAAAGTTACATCATATGAACTTATATTCAAGGCGAGCTCTCCCAACCTTTATGTATCCACTTGGACCAAATCAATGGGCTTTTATGAGTCGGGCTAGTATATCAAAAAGGGCTCTACATCATTAGCAATATAAGTATGGGTACAAGTATATTAGATGCTTAAAGAAGATGTACCCCAGCGTACTCCCAAGAAAAAAGTACAAATGACTCAAATTTCTCTTTGACGGACACACTAATTTGCAAAATAAAAATGAAAACTTTGTTGAGTATTGGCACTTGAGAGAACCTTATTCCAATGAGAGGATGAGAAAATAAGCAAGCAATCATATATCCTCCATAATCTAGCCTTCCATCTATACCTTTAGAGTCTGACGAACTAAAGAGACTGTGGATTGATGTAATACTAAATTTATTCCCTAGAGTTGAGGGTTGAGTACTTAGGAGAGCTTCTGAGATTGGAACCTATGGTGAAGTTTTGACCTTACTCTCATGATTGCAGTCAACACTAAATCCTACTTCTTTTCTATATATATATATGTATGTATGTATGTATGTATGTATGTATGTATGTATGTATGTATGTATGTATGTATGTATGTATGTATGTATGTATGTATGTATGTATGTATGTATGTATGTATGTATGTATGTATGTATGTATGTATGTATGCATGCATGCATGCATGCATGCATGCATGCATGCATGCATGTATGTATGTATGTATGTATGTATGTATGTATGTATGTATGTATGTATGTATGTATGTATGTATGTATGTATGTATGTATGTATGTATGTATGTATGTATGTATGTATGCATGTATGCATGCATGCATGCATGCATGTATGTATGTATGTATGTATGTATGTATGTATGTATGTATGTATGTATGTATGTATGTATGTATGTATGTATGTATGTATGTATGTATGTATGTATGTATGTATGTGCGTATGTATGTATGTATGTATGTATGTATGTATGTATGTATGTATGTATGTATGTATGTATGTATGTATGTATGTATGTATGTATGTGCGTATGTATGTATGTGCGTATGTATGTATGTGCGTATGTATGTATGTATGTGCGTATGTAGGTATGTGCGTATGTAGGTATGTGCGTATGTAGGTATGTGCGTATGTGCGTATGTGCGTATGTGCGTATGTGCGTATGTGCGTATGTGCGTATGTGTTGATAATCTGACAATTAGAGGAGTTGAATAACTTTTGATTAATTTTTGGATCAACTCGGAGTCTTAGTATTCCTAAAACTTAGTGTTCGAGATCAAATCAAGCCTTATATCACAAGCACATGTCAAGGAATTCACTAATTAATCTAATGTGTGTGTGTGTGTTGAGAGTCTGACAATTAGAGGAGTTGAATAACTTTTGATTAATTTTTGAATCAACTCGGAGTCTTAGGATTCCTAAAACTTAGTGTTCAAGGTCAAATCAAGCCTTATATCACAAGCGCATGTCAGGGAATTCACTAATTAATCTAATTGTCTAACAAATTCTTTATTTTTTAGCTCGAGGATGAGCTTATATTAAGTATATGGGATGACAAATACTGTATTTATCATGATTAAATATTCATATTATCTCCTTTATTTAAATTAATCAGAAAGATCCAATGACTATCAATACTAATTACCAATTTGTGTATTGTTTATAATCAACACTAATTAATATATATTACAGAACCCTATTATTGTGCTAATATTTCATGTAATTATTTATTATTAAAAATCAAATAAAATTAGTATAATATTGTAAATAAATAAATTAACAAAAAAATTATCAAAATACAAAAAAATAAAAGAAAATTGTTTTATATTGTTTTATTATGTATTTAATTTTTAGCTATGTACAAATGACCTTCGATCTCTTTGACTTTTACATAAAAGTTGTAGATCTTGAATTTCTAATGTTTCCTTTATTTATCTTAATTCCTATTTGGTCATGTGGCGCCTCCACAGCCTCCCACTTGCCCGCCTCCCATCATCTAGATTGCTTGTAATTTGGACCGTTGGATCTTGATATGATGGCCCAGCTAACGTCTTCAACTTCTGCCTACCTTCTTCGAAATACACAACTCTTTACTTGCGTCCAACTTCTCCCTTTTCTCTTAACTAACTCCGACAACCTACACTCCGATCATTGCCTCCATTCTCTTCATCATTCCTCCCCTATTCACACCAGATCCCTAACTCCTCATCTTTCTTTCTCATCTCCCCGTGGGTAGTAGTTGAAACTACCTTCCTCGATTGACAATCTCCAAACAACCACCTTCTCAAAACCTCACCTCCGACCATCAGCAATTGCATCCGCCATTAGTGAGATTCCTCCCAACCCTTCCACTGGTGGCAGAGATTCGAAGAGAAAGTGAGCGAAGAAGGAGTGCAAATCTCAGCAAGATCCAAGGTGTTACTGCCTTGTTGTAGACCTCTATTGGCAGACTACTTGAGCTTTGTCTCTTCGCCTGAGATCTAGAGCGATGACATAAAGCTTGGAGCTTCATTCAGGCACCCTCTTCAACCCATTGATTCATCCTACCATTTCCAGGTAAAATTCCTTATTTTCATTTTCTTAAACATTTAGCAATTTATCTCATTTGAGTATTACCTCTGAACTATGATCTGAAAAATCAGAATCTTCCCCATACATTCCATAATCATGCATAATACATTGTTCAATCCCCTCAGTTCATCATCTTTCTATCCACTTTGATCCATGTTCTTGTTGTACACAAACAAGAACCCATCTGGGGCATTATCCTTTACTAACAAATAGCCTCCCATTTCACCTCGCATTCGCAACAGTTGCCCAACATGTACTTCATATCTTGGTTTGTACTAACTTTGCAGGGATAAGGGATCCATTGATCGAAGTAAGGAGTAGGGCGTAGATCTCCCATTTCTTCTCTAGCAGAGCTTCATCGATAAGACATTGCAAGGTTCTCCTCTTCATTCTATGCTCATCCCTGTCTTCGTGGAGCCTTCAAGAAGGTCATCAGACCTTAAGCAATGACAGAGGAGCAAGGAGGAGCTAAAAGCTCTACATCAGAGCATGGACTGAGCAGAATCACGTGTGGAGGAGCGGGTGGTAGATGTTGATCTCCCCAAATTGGGCGAGATTTGACGGTCTGGAGCATGCCATGTCGCCTAACCAAAGTAGTGGTTTGTCCCTATGGCTCAGTATCTTAGCCTATATCCAATCTTCTTGCGAACCACAAGATGATGACACGTGCACCGAGCCTCTATCACCGAGCCTAGATAGGTCACACGCAACGTACACGTGATAAGGTAAATTGCAGCACCAATCCCCTATTTTCCTATATTTGCATATAAGCCTTTCCGCCTTATGTGTAATTTATATATTAGTCCGCGGGGATTGTTTTATTTGCATTTCATTCCATTTTGTCCTATTTTGTTATAAAAACTTGTATTTTTTCTTACAAAAATGCTCGTGGATTAAATTTTGAATATCTTTCTACATGTAAATCTAAATGATGTGATTTTGGTCTCGTTTGAAAGTTCTTTGATGCTCTTTCTATTGGCATGATTTGTTGCTAATTTTGATTTAAAATTCACATTTAAATTATTCCTTTTTCTAAGATCTTAATTTGATCTTTAAATAAACTAAAAAGAAAACCTTTTGTGAGAAATTAAATATGTCTTCGATATTGACTCTTAAGGACTCATTGTTAGTTATTTTAATCATTGTTGTCAGGATATTAAGTGATTTAATTGATCACTAAACAATTAAGCATCATAGTGGAATTAAAGGACATATTTTGTTGAGGTGCTTTTGAAACTTTAAATCACCATTTGGCCTATTTCACACCTTAATTAATATTAAATAAATTCAGGGAATTTTGTAGTTAGTACAAGTCCTTTTGTTGTGTGTCTACTTCTATTGTGATTGTCATAATTGTATAATTTGTGCATTATTATATTCATGTAAATTAATTGCATAAAAATGTGTTAAAAATATGTCTTCTTGCTATGCATCTTAAATTGCTACCTTAAATATTTCACACTTAAAAATTATTCACTAAATTGCTCGCATCCTTGTGTTCAATCATGGACTTTCCATGTTATAAATTTAAGTTGAATCCTACTCAAGGAGATCTTTCATTTGGTCCTGCATGATACGCTAAGTGTCTGTGCTACAACGGATACTATTTAATATATGCATTTAGTGTTTCATTACTAGAGAAGTGTGAATAATTAAGTCTCAAATTCTAATGACTAAGGCCGGTTAACAATAAATCATACGACCTTAAAAAATTAAAGTATCTTTCATTCCTCAAGTCTTGAGTGCTAGTGATAGTATTAGGGATACATCCAACTTATTATGTTAGTTGTTTTGTAATTTTTAATTTTTTCCATTTTTTGTGTTTTCTAAATAAAGTTAGATTTATTTAAAAACACCAGTTATTCTCATTTACACCCTCATTTTTGAAAAGATTTTTGAAATCATTTCATAAACCATATCACGTAATATAAATTTTCAAACCATTTTACAAATGAATTTAAAACAAGTCAAATCCCCATTTTTCAAAACATCGTAAAACATTTTTCAAAGACAATATCACATAGTTAGATTTTTCAAATCATTTTATAAGCATGTTTACACAAATCAATTCAAAAGATACTTTACCCTAGCCTTAAAAAGTTTGAAAATTTTGAAAATATGAGCTATGGCTAAAGTATATATATAATGTATATGGTATACCCCATGTACTTAGTGTGTGCTATGTCCTTATAGTACTAAGCGATATGAAACCATAGCTCATGCTAAATAAAGGATATACAAGAACTAACTAGGGTCTCCCCCTATACTTAAATTAAAATAACCTTAGTATAAGAAGAGGACTAAGAAGAGGGGATAAATGAGTATAAATGAGGGGGGGACTCAGGTTCGCCCTATACTTCAGTTGAGAAGAGAATAAATATAAAGACATGGGAGGGACCCGAGGTGAACAATCAGATAGACTTGGTCCCCCTATACTTAGGCTAAGCAACCTAAGTATGCATAATATTGAACTAAGGATGAGGAACATGGACATTGATTAGGGTCAAATGAGTCTTATTAGATGAATGAAACTATGGATATTGAATAATAGAGTTAGGGTTTACGGGAGGGTTGGGGAGAAATCACAATCATAGCTCAACCAATTAAGCAAACACCCTTGATTTCACCAAGTCACACATGAAGACCAACAAATGTCGAGCATTTATCTTTTCAGTTTTATTGGTGATCATCCAAAATATACATTCGTTATGCAAGGTTTAATGAAAGATTTTGGGCACTATCCTAGAAATACGGCCTCACAACTCAACAATCAAGAAATCATCAACTACCATCTAGTCTTAATTTCATTTAATCCTAAGCTATAAAATGAAGATCGAGAATCAAGTAAAGCCATTGTAATGAAAACACGATGCATTAGGAGAAAGAGATACTTACAACGCTTCCCAGCTCTCTCCATGTGTTACACAAGATTAAACTAATATCGAACATTACATGTAGTCAAGTCAAAAAAAGGTGTACCCTAAACATGCTTCTATTAGTAGGATAGAAACCAATTGATTTGGCAAGTAAAGTGATATTTATGTGCATCTAGATGAATCTTAAGAGATTAAGTGAATCTCATAGATGCTTATTAGTGTGTCCTATCTATGATCAAGCACATAATGATTTAAGCAAGACGATGCTCAATGAGTCGCGTGCCTAACTTCGGTCGAACACTCAAGTGGAGCCCCACCAGGTTAAGGGTGAAACAGGTTTCCACAGACAACATAATGTCCAAGTACACATTTACACATGCGAGCCCTCGAACAAGGACCATTATAAATGCAACTATTACATGGTATACACAACTGAATGAATCATAATTCTAATTAAATATCTCTACTTCTTCGGAGGTGCTTCTGCAGCTCCTCGTAGCGAGAGATCTCGACTCCTCACCTTCATGTTTCCAAAGTCCTGAGTCCTCGAGAGCCCTACCACTGAAACAATACATTATATATACATCAAGAAATATAATTAACATAACAAGACAATGCAAATTAATCAAAAGCAAACACACAATCTAACCAAGATATCAAAATAATCAACAAAACTAAATATTAAATTTAAGTAATTAATAAGATCAGCCATGACATCGGTAACGATGCCATCTGTTGAACTGATGAGTGGCTAAGTTAATTTGATCGAGTTGTAGTATGACCATTCAATGATCTATTAGAAACCGAATAATATCTCTATGAGAAGGGGCTCAATTTTAATAAAATATTATTTTTAACATGGAAAGTACAGGGTCGAACTCAGGGACACAATCTACCTTACTGATCAAGCAGAGATAATATCTAAGTTAAGTGATGTATTTATCTACCTAGGTCAACGCATAAATAAATGCGATGCAATACATGATGCATGAACAAAATGGATTTATTATTTGGTTTTATGCAATTTAAATATAAATAAAATTAAAAATGATATACAACAGAATGCCATGATATGTAAACAAGACAAGATGCACAAATACACCCTAAAATAGTCAATTAGTTAAGCAAGAAATATATCAATGATTTCATGAAAATTAGATGTGTCATATTGAGGTCAAAGGCATTTAAATGAATAAGGAAAAGACACATAATATATCGAATTAAGTAGTCATATTTCATGTGTGAAATCCTTAAATAAAGAATGATATTAGATGGATAATAAAGCATGCATCAAAATGAAATTTAAATCAATAGAAAAGGAGTTCACATGCTCAAGATATAAGAATAATAACCTAGGGATACAATTGCAAGAAAAAACACATAAATAAACAAATAGTTACAAATAGGCCATTAAGGGGCATAAATGCAAATAAAATAAGGGGAAAGGCATTCCCTATAATTTCTCAGGTGCGCGAGGTCACATATGCGAATTCAAGAACCCGATAGGGCCCACATGTAAATAACCTAAGCACGCCATGTGAGGCACATGCGGGAGGACATGAGTACAAATTTGGAGAATATGTGGGCGTATACTGTAAATTATCTGAGATTTCACATGTGCGGCTCATGGGTGGAGGCTTGGGGGTAAGGATCGCTCTAATGCAGGTGGCTCAGTCCAGGTGGGCGTCATGAGTAGGTTTTGAGCTGCCTCAGTTCCACCGAAGCTTTTGGGTTGATTATGAAGCTGGCATGACATTTGAGCCATCAGATCAGGGGAGATCCGATGACATTGAAGGATATGGTATTATCCTCAAGCGCATCACGGAAGCATGAGCGTCGTATCGAATACGACGTAGAATGACTAGTCGCAATAGTTATTCTATGTAGCAGAATTTAAAAATTTTCATGCGATGAAACCACATGATCCAAGAACGATTCTCGGATCGGTTCATCTAGAACCACATCAAGTATAAAGGAAAACCTCTTGAAGCTTGGTTGATCGAGTCTCTACAAAAAGAGACCACCTGTCTCAAGTCCAATCGTTGGAGAAGACGCTTGCGAGCGCGGGGATGAGTCGTGTGATCCTCGCAATCCAACAAGTTGATCCAAGCAAAGTGAACTCCTGATCTCATCGTACGAGATCGAACACCTTCTTCACGAATGTGGCACTCCAAATAAGATGGAGAATCGAAGAACATCGAAGCGACGGTGCGATGGCGAAGCTACGACGGCTTCTCTCCTCTAGGGTTTGGTGGATGGCCACAAAGAAGGACTGAAGAGAGTAGGCGTGTAGAATAAGAGAGAGAAGAGAGATGTGCTTCAAAAGATAAACCTTAGATATCATGGTATGCCTCTCTATTTATAGGGTTTTGGGATCCATGGATCTCAATCCACGGGACACATAAAATCAATGGATGAGATTGATATATGTTTAATCCAATGGTCAAGATTGTTGTTGGTAAAAATCCAACAACTAATAATTTAATTTAGATCAAATATATTTGATAAATCAAATACAATTCAATCCTAAATTAAATCAATCAAATAAAGGAGATAATCATCATGGAGATTGCATCACCCATGGAATATGGTGGACGACCACCAATTCCACATTGGACTTGGTAGCCGTCCACTTGTTTCCAAGTGGAGGCAATCTCATGAAATTGCATATCTCCATGGAAATCTCCATTATTTATTCCAACAACTTTTGTTGTGATTTATTCTTCAAAAATAATTCATAATTAACTTTGAGAATATTGCATTCTTGTCATTGGAAATTTGTGAATCACATTCACAACCCAAAACAAAATATAATTTACATTTTCAATTAATTACACAATGTGTATCCAATACACATCAATAATTAATTAACAAAATAAATTATAATTAGATCTCTCTAATACATTATAAATCACATTTATAATATACTATGAATAATTGGATATTACTATCCACATTATTCTTATCCACAATAATTAAATCACATTTAATTATATTGGATAACTTCCACATACATCAAGATAATTAAATCACATTTAATTATCAATTTCTCAATGCTTAGATATAATTCAACTATGAAATTATTCTTGAACATTTTCGAGAATGATGTGATTTCTCTGCAGATACTTGGAGATAAGGACAGGGCGATTGTATTGTTCCACGTATAGTGACTTGGACATTGAGATCACATCTCAAATCCAGATCTCATGGACCTCCCACAGATGCTTGATTAAATCAAGACCATAGACCTAATCTTCTCATTGCGTATGAATCTTATTCAGATCAATACATGGACTAAGATTAGGTCACTCCTCTACTGAGAGGAGTCACTAAAATCCAAACATGTTTCACCACTCCCTCGGAATGGAAGTGTCATGGTTATACAATTGTTTATGATCACATCACCCTCAGGTATTTCCAACACCTGTACATCCAGCATACTGGAATACCTATGATCATTCTGAAGATATAGAGCACTTTATACTATCTTCTTCAGGGTTTGATCACCAAGTTTCTCAATCTTGGTCATTGGGAATTGGTATAGATACTATGCTTTCCCATAGCATATATCTTACCTTCAAATTCATGTCATGCTTCCAAACCATGATGACCAAGCATGGAATTTGATCAGTTTTAATACCTCATGAGTGAGCTCATGTGTTCCGGTTCACATGTGATCCAGTATGATCCCTTCGAGAGATCGTATTACTCATATGCCCTTATATGCACACCAGCTCGTCGGTGTATAGACCTTGGTTAGGTCATCAACCTATTGGTCTGCCAAATGTACATACTTATACGTATAGTAACACATTTGTCTCTGGTCAGAGGATGCATGCATATGCTGTGACAGTATTCAATGTAGGTCTTTGGTTATCTCAAACTCGTTAAGCCAACTCATTGACTCAACTAATCTGACATCTCCCAATCAATATTCCCATGCAGAGGACCTGCATCAAGAGGTCGGTCAGATATCAGCCAAATGAGAAAGGATTGCCATCTCCTATTCAGGCTGGAGATCATCACTTAACAATCATTTGATGATGCTTGATGAGTCCTCTATCTAACTCCTTAGATATTCATCCAAGCATCAGCCTCTATGATTTAATCAATGAATCAACAGCTGTATGATTATCACGTTGGCCATGTTACATAACCCTTATTGTACAGAGGGACCTTATAGTGCATTCATTCATTCAATCTCAGAAAGGGAGTGAAAATAATCAATAACTTTTATTGATAAATCATTTATTACAATAACATTTATTGCAGGAATGGTTCGCCTCGGGCTCACATTGTTAACAATCTCGCACTAGCCCTCAGAACCATTCAAGAACAATCCGTAAACCCATACTCATTACATGCTGGTCGAAAACCTTCTATGTCAGAGGTTTAGTAAGAGGATCGGCAACGTTGTAGGCAGAGGCCACCTTTGTGATGATGATATCACCACGCTTTTGAATATCCCAAATGATGTGGTATTACTTTCCACGTGCTTGCTCTTATGATGCCATCTAGGTTCCTTCGCCTATGCAATGTCTCCCATGTTATCGCAGAGTAGCGGGATGGGAGTATCAGAGGAAACTACGCCAAGCTCCAGGATGAACTTGCGTAACCACACTGCCACCTTTGCAGCATACGATGCGGCAATGTACTCGGCTTCTGTTGTTGAATCTGATGTAG
This sequence comes from Ottelia alismoides, assembly GCA_037367405.1. Lineage (NCBI taxonomy): Eukaryota > Viridiplantae > Streptophyta > Magnoliopsida > Alismatales > Hydrocharitaceae > Ottelia > Ottelia alismoides. The sequence goes on along the minus strand of JAZKJV010001523.1, from coordinate 347,025 downwards.
TGTCATGCTTCTTGCTTCTCCAGCTCACAGCACCACCATTCAACAGAAATACAAACCCTGATGTCGACTTTCGATCATCAATATCCAATCGGAAGTCAGAATATGTATATCCCAAGACTTGGAGATCACCATCTCCATAGACCAAGATGTAATCTTGCGTCTGTCTTAGATATTTGAATATGTTCTTTACTGCATTCCAGTGTTGCTCTCCATAGCAGGATTGGTAACGACTTACCACTCCCACTGCATGGCAGATATCTGTCTTGGTACACATCATGGCGTACATTAAGCTTCCTACAGCTGATGCATAGGGGCATCCAACCATGGCCTTCTTTTCCTCAACAGTTTGAGGAGTCATCCCTTTAGGCAGGTGGATACCATGCCTTAAGGGGAGGAAACCTTTCTTTGAACTATCCATACGGAATCGTTCAAGAATCTTCTTAATGTACCCATGTTGTGATAATCCCAATATCCTCTTTTCTCAGTTTCTGAACAACTTCAGGCCTAAGATGTAGAGGCTTTTCCAAGATCTTTCATCTCAAAGGTATGGGATAGCCAAATTTTCACACTGGTCGTCATCCTTGTATCATTCCCAATGATAAGTATGTCATCTACGTAAAGCATGATGAACACAATGGCGCTCCCACTAAGCTTCTTGTACATACATGGTTCATCAAGATTCTGTAGGAAATCATAACTCTGTATGGTTTCGTCAAATCTGATGTTCCAGCAACGAGAAGCTTGTTTGATCCCACAGATGGATTTCTTCGGCTTGCATACTTTGCCATCCTCTGTAATGAAGCCCTGGGGCTGCTCCATATAGATATCCTCCTCGAGGTATCAACTGAGGAAAGCTATCTTGAGGTCCATCTGCTAGATGTCGTAGTCGAGATATGCAGCTATAGCTAGCAGTGTCGTGATGGATTTAAGCATAGCCACATGAGAGAATGTCTCATCGTAGTTGATGCCTTCTCTCTATGTGTAGCCCTTGGCTACGAGCCGTGCCTTGAAAGTCTTCGCTTTCCCATCAGGTCCCCTCTTTCTCTTAAAGATCCATTTACACCCAATGGGTTTTACCCCTCTAGGTGGATCCTCCAGGGTCCATACACCATTCTTATGCATGGAGTCAATTTCTGACTTCATTGCTAGCATCCATATATCCATGTCATGATCCGCGAGTGCTTCATCAAATGATGTAGGATCATTGTCAGTCTCACTTGGCACATGGAATCCATATTTTTCAGGTAGTGCAACCACCCTCGAATTCCTTCGAAGAGGTATGGGTGTTTCATCAGCATTTATCTCTTCAGTTTCTAGCTCAAGAAGTTCAAAATCCTCAGGGGATTTAATGAGTTCCTTTACTTCATTTTTGTCTTGACCTTTAAGGAAATCATTCTCCAGATATTTCACATCTCTAGAAACAAAAACCTTTTGGGTCTCAAGGTCATAAAGCTGGTATCCAATACCATCTTTAACGTACCCAATGAAGTAACACTCACGAGAGTGAGATTCTAGCTTACTTGCGTCCACGTTCTTCGCATGGACCAAGCAACCCCAAACCCTCAAGTGATTAACACTAGATCTGGTTTGATACCAGAGCTCATGAGGAGTCTTAGGTACAGATTTGCTAGGAATCTTATTCGGGATATATATTGCATTCTCTACTGAATGTCCCCCAGAAACTAAGTGGCAAATGTGCTTTTCTCATCATTGAACGGACCATATCCATGATAGTCATGCTGCGTCTTTCACCAACACCATTAAGTTGGGGAGTTCCAGGAGGAGTGAGATTGGAGACAATTCCATTCTCTTTAAGATATTCCTTGAATTCATCTGAGAGGTACTCTCTACCTCGATCAGATCGAATTCGCTTAATCTTTCTATTGGTTTGGTTCTCAACCAAAGCCTTGGATTCTTTGAACTTTTCAAAGGTTTCAGATTTATGACATAATAGGAAGACAAACCCGTATCGCGAATGGTCATCAATAAACGTCAAATAATATCGATATCCATTTCAAGTCATGGTACTGAAGGGGCCACATACATTGGTATGTACTAGGTCAATAATACCTTCACATCTTGTAACTTTATTACGGAAAGGCGTCCTGGTCATTTTACCCTGAATGCATTGTTTGCAGGTAGGCAGAGGTTGAATCTGTAGAAAATCCAAAGGTCCATCCTTTATCAATCTATTGATCCTATCAACAGATAAATGACCGAGCCTTTGATGCCAAATCGCATTGAAAGATTTCCATCCTCCCCAGAACGTTTAGGGTTTTTATTATTAGTGGTAGTGACATTCATGATACATTTATCAATGCACAATTCATAGAGTCCACCAAAAGTCAAAAAACCATCCGCAATAAATTTATCATAACAATTTATGACTAATTTATTATAGAATAGGAATGAATATTTGCTTCTAACAAGCTTAGATACATATATCAAATTCCTTCTGACTTCAGGTACATAAAGACACTCTTTAAGTATTAAGACTCTACCACTAGATAATGATAGTCGACATGTCCCGACGGTGACTGATGCAACACTTGCATTAGATCCCATATGGATGACTATCTCCCCTTCTTCTAGATTTCTAGTTTCCTAAAACAAATGCAACAAATTGCATACATGAACAGAAGCTCCAGAATCTACAACCCAACCTCCTTCTCGTCCAACGAGAAAGCTAGTTTCAATGATGAAAGTAGATTTCATACTTGTTGGGGCTTTACCTTTGTCGACCGACTTCATGTATTCTAGGCAGTTACGCCTCCAGTGCCCTGGCTTCTTGTAGTGGTGACAGACGTCGGTTTTCTTTGACTCTATCAGTGTGGATGCATTGGAAGATGAGCCAACGCCTTGACTCTTCTTCTTTCTCTTTTGGGTCGGGCCCTTCCGAGAACCTTGCTTCCGACTGCGCTTCCCTTTGACCTGTGCAACCATTGTAGTGCCAGCGGGACCATCTTTCTTCATTACATTTTCTGCAGACTTTAATGCTGCAAGAAGTCCAGCGTTCGTCAAATCCAACTTGTTCATGTGGAATGAAATCACAAATTATTGAAAGACTTGGGAAAAGATAGCAGAATGAAATCATCTTGCATGTCTGCATCCATGTTTGCCCCAAGAGTCTCCAGTTTAGAGAAGTGCCCAAACATTTTAAGTACATGTTCTCGAACCAAAGTTCCTTCCTGCATCTTGCAGCGAACGAGTTCATTCATAATGTTGTAACGCTCGGTGCGGTTAATGTCACCAAACATATCTTTCAGATTCTGCATTATTTCCTGGCATGTGCTCATTTTCACGTGTTGCTTATGAAGAACATTGGAGAGAGAACCCAGGATATAGCATCTAGCAAAGATATGATCTTCATCATACTTGTCATTGTATTGCTTTTCTTCCTTCGATTTAGGGCTTTCATGCTTGTCTTTTGTGAGCACATAACTTATGTGCTCAGCCGAGAGAACAAGCTCCAAATTACGGATCCAATCCAAGTAATTCGGTCTGGTCAACTGGTTGACCTCCAGAAGCCTGCTTAGTGGGTTCATGGACTTCATTTTTGAAATTAAGAATGCACTATATTAGAATATATAATTTTATATATATATATATATATATTTAAATTTAGGATATTTGATTAAGGAATTTTAAATCAAATTATTCTTGCATTGTCAACTTTGAAAGTCCATTCCCTTAATCACTTTCAAAGCAAGAGATATACTTACCGCTATATCTCTAGTAAGAATTGGGATTTCCTCCTTACTCTTGTCACATCCCAATAATATGAGAATCTGTGACTCCAATAAAGAGAAGCGGGAACACATTCCTCCATGAAAGTCCAACTTGCATTTCCCAATTCGATCTTTAACACCTGGGCCCACCACCCCTAAGGTGATGTTGACCCGTTGTTAATTGAACCAACTGTCAACAGAAATTGTACTCGCTATGCACAATCCAATATCGCCCCAATAATATGAGGATCCGATATTAGGGTCACTACGCATACGTCCTTACTATTTCGAGAAGCAAAGAGCCCGATCCAGATGCGCTTGCATACAGGAGCTGTTACTTCGGATAGGAATCTCCCACATCCCTGGCGACGGAACCCTTCGCCTTGACGGGAGACCATGGATGTCACTTATGTGATCCTCCACCTTATATTCAAATTTTAATTAATTATCATGAATCATATTCATATGATTAATTCTTCCAAGGGAAAAACACATCTATTCATAATAGAGTGTTTTTAATTGGATGTAATTAACTTAATCACATTAAATAATTGTCAATCCAATTCAATCAACAAACTTGATTGTTTTTACTTGAATACATATATGATATTATCTCAAAGTACGTATTAATTCGAATCTTAATAGTTAGAAAAATACATCTTGATTTCTCCGGCATTATCGAGTCCCTACCCGCTGTCATGGCCAGTACCAACGAAAGTGGGACGGACTGCAACTGGTGAGATCTACTACCCCAATGCTTCTCGATTGGATACCATATCCACCTCAGGAAAGGATAATGCCAAATAGATCAATTTTTACTTGATATAATCATCGGTTCTTCAACCAAAATTATATCATATAGTAATAATCAAACATTTTTTATTATAAGGAAATTTGCTAGACAAATTCCCAATCCTATTCAAGAAAGGAGTTTGATGATTGTGTTTCAAATTATGATCTAGATCAAATCTAATCAATTTATTAGTAGAGGCCATGTCAACTAAGGAAATAATCATCATTAAATATTTCTCAAATATTTCCATAATTATTTCATGAAATTAATAATTAATTTCACTAATTAACAATCACAAGGTTCTTGATTAGGAATGTAATTTCAGCAATGACCCCTACTTACTAAAATTAACATATCTCAATCAATTTAAATACAAATTAGACAAAATCAATTTTCAAAGATTTCTAATTTTATTTAGGACAGAACCTAAGTGATATTTTGATGCATTTCAAGGCAGATCAAAACAGTAATTAACTCATTAATCATGTTAAGATTCGCAGTTCCCGCAACAGTGAATACATGTTCATTAAAACAGCCATATCTCGAGCAAACGGAATCCAGATTACGTAAACTCAGATCCTATGATTTTCTTATTTAATGGAGAACAAAATTCAAGTGATTAATTTGTGTTTAAACATTTTAAACATGGCCTAATTCATTCGCTAAATAGATGTGCGAAAATCAAATGCGACAAAAAAACTTTCGCAACTTAACGAACCCAAGTCGTCCAAGGTTTACGGATCGTATCCAAAACCTTCAACCTAAGGCTCTAATACCACTTGAAGTATATGGTATTATCCTCAAGCGCATCACGGAAGCGTGAGCGTCATATCGAATACGACGTAGAACGACTAGTCGCACTAGTTGTTCTATGCAGCGGAATTTAAAAAATTTTCATGCGATCAAACCACATGATCCAAGAACGATTCTTGGATCGTTTCATCTAGAACCACGTCAAGTATAAAAGAATACCTCTTGAAGCGTGGTTGATCGAGTCTCTACGAAAAGAGACCTCCTGTCTCAAGTCCGATCGTTGGAGAAGATGCTTGCGAGCGCGGGGATGAGTCGAGTGATCCTCGCAATCCAACAAGTTGATCCAAGCACAGTGAACTCCTGATCTCGTCGTACGAGATCAAACACCTTCTTCACGAGTATAGCACTCAAAATAAGATAGAGAATCAAAGAAGTCGAAGCGGTGGCGCAGTGGCGGGTGGCGAAGCTACTATGGCTTCTCTCCTCTAGGGTTTGGTGGACGGCCACCAAGAAGGAGAGAAGAGAGTAGGCGTGTAGAATAAGAGAGAGAAGAGAGATGTGCTTCAAAAGCATAACCTTAGAGAGCATGGTATGCCTCTCTATTTATAGGGTTTCGAGATCCATGGTTGTCAATCCATGGGACACATAAAATAAATGGATGAGATTGATTTATGTTTAATCCAATGGTCAAGATTGTTGTTGGTAAAAATCCAACAACTAATAATTTAATTTAGGTCAAATATATTTGATAAATCAAATACAATTCAATCTGAAATTAAATCAATCAAATAAATGAGATAATCATCATGGAGATTACATCTTTCATGGAATATGGTGGACGGCCACCGATTCCATATTGGACTTGGTATCCGTCCACTTGCTTCCAAGTAGAGGCAATCTCATGAAATCTCATGAGATTGCATATCTCCATGGAAATCTCCACTATTTATTCCAACAACTTTTGTTGTGATTTATTCTTCAAAAATAATTCATAATTAATTTTGAGAATATTGCATTCTTACCATTGGAAATTTGTGAATGACATTCACAACCCAAAACAAAATATAATTTACATTTTAAATTAATTACACAATGTGTATCCAATACACATCAATAAGTTATTTTCAAGTATAAATTATAATTAGCTCTCTCTAATACATTATAAATCACATTTATAATATACTATGAATAATTGGATATTGCTATCCACATTATTCTTATCCACAATAATTAAATCACATTTAATTATATTAGATAATTTCCACATACATCAAGATAATTAAATCACATTTAATTATCAATTTCTCAATGCTTAGATATAATTCAACTATGGAATTATTCTTGAACACTTTCAAGAATGATGCGATTTCTCCGCAGATACTTGGAGATAAGGACAGGACGATTGTATTGTTCCACGTATAGTGACTTGGATATTGAGATCACATCTCAAATCTAGATCTCATGGACCTCCCACAGATGCTTGATTAAATCAAGATCGTAGACCTAATCTTCTCATTACATCTGAATCTTATTCAGATCACTACATGGACTAAGATTAGGTCACTTCTCTACTAAGAGGAGTCACTAAAATACAAACCTGTTTCATCACTCCCTCGGAATGGAAGCATCATGGTTATACAATCGTTTATGATCACATCACCCTCACGTATTCCCAACACATGTACATCCTGCATACTGGAAGACCTATGATCATTCTGAAGATATAGATCACTTTTACATTGTTTTCTTCAGGGTTTGATCACCAAGTTTCTCAATCTTGGTCATTGAGAATTGATATAGATCATATGCTTTCCCAATGCATATATCTTACCTTCAAATTCATGTCATGTTTCCAAAGCATGACGACCATGCATGGAATTTGATCAGTCCCAATACCACATGAGTGAGCTCATGTCTTCCGGTTCACATGTGATCCAGTATGATCCCTTCGAGAGATTGTATTACTCATATGCCCTTATATACACACCAGCTCATCGGTGTATAGACCTTGGTTAGGTCATCAACCTATTGGTCTGCCAAATGTACATACTCAGACATATAGTAACACATCTGTCTCTAGTCAGAGGATGCATGCCTATGTTGTGACAGTATTCAACATAGGTCTTTGGTTATATCGATCTCGTTAAGTCAACTCATTGACTCAACTAATGTGACACCTTCGAATCACTATTCCCATGCAGAGGTCCTGCATCAAGAGGTTGCTCAGATATCAACCAAATGAGAAAGGATTGCCATCTCTACTCAGGCTGGAGATCATTACGTAACAATCATTTGATGATGCTTGATGAGTCCTCTATCTAACTCCTTAGATATTCATCCAAGCATCAGCCTCTATGATTCAATCAATAAATCAACAGTTGTATGATCATCAAGTTGGCCATGGTACATAACCCTTATTCTATAGAGGGACCTTATAGTGCATTCATTCATTCAGTCTCAGAAAGGGACTGAAAATAATCAATAACTTTTATTGATAATTCTATTATTACAATAACATTTATTGTAGGAATGGTTCACCTCGGGCTCACATTGCTAACAGACATCTGCTCTCCCAAGCTCCTGCTCGGAGGGGTGGTGCAAATGGCGCTCCATCAAGCTCCTACTTTCTCCTCCGAGATTTTTGCTAGCTATCAGAAGGACGGTGAATATTCATGAGATGTCGGTGAAGACCCTGTAGGTGTTGAGGAGCATTGGGGGTGAACGGTCATTCGGGTTGACACCACCACGTCGAAGCAGAACTCCTAGAACTAAGATCTCTCGATTCTCAGGTCATCGACAAATTGACCTACAAATGGTATTAGGGGTGAAGAGCTGAAGCTCTATACGTGCGTGAGATGGAGTGGGTACCTGGAAGGGTGTAGAAAGTGTGGTCCATGTTGGGTTCTTCTCCATCGTGGTCAGAGAAAAATGCCTAGGGTGTATTAAGTTCTGAAGGAGGGGAGATGGTGATTGGAAGGTTGCATAAAGGTGGAGGATGTAGGATGAAGATGAAGGTGCAGTTGATTTGGGGTGAGGTGGATTGTGTACTATGAATAAATTGGAAGAAGTCAAACAAAAAGCAATTAAAAAAATTACCTCAAGTTGAAGACAATCGCATGCTGTCGAGGGTGGTTTGGGATGAGCTCTGGTCTTTACTCGACCTAGACAGCCACACCAAGGAGCTCAACGGCCATAAACATGGTCGTGACATGGTCTTCCGACCATGGGTCAACACCAGATGATACAACCCATTCGCACTTTGATTCTACCTCCCCCTTTCACGGGTAGGGGAATAAGGCTAGGATCAAGCTTCCTGTAAAGGTGGATGAGGTGAAATGGAGAAGGAGATGGAGGTTTTGTGGAGGTGGATGACCGTTACGGGAAGGTGATCGTGGAATTTGTAACTGGCATCCATTAACCCTAGAAGATAGGCCATGGGGGTTTTAGGGATATACATGATAGGGGGAATTTAGGGCTATGTTGGAGAGGGGTAAGATCATGGGAATGTAATCTGAGGTAGGGGGAAGAAATGGGAGAAAATGGGGGAACAATGAGGTGATTGTGGTTGGGTTGGTCATTATAGAGCTGGAAGACGATGCCTCAGGTGTTGGATGAGGCACATCCAAGGGCTGAGGACGTGCGCTGGGAATGGTTCTGATGAGAATTGGTGATCTCATCAGACGGTGTAAAGCCTGGCATAGATGAATGGATGAGATTAAATCCATCAAGAGAATCCAACGGCGAGAAGATGAGGTGAGTGGTGGAAGGAAGCATGCCACGTAGGCAACTCTGGTGGTGTCACGTGGCCCAATAGAAAAATAGTAGAAGAGAAAAATAAAAAACAAATATTTACATGCTTCAAATGAGAAAGTAAAACATGAAAGTTGTTAAACTTTTTTATATCTACAAGTCTCATGTTGAATACAAAGTCAAAATAGGTCATATATACATGTTATATTTTTTGTAAGTATTTAAGGATTATCACACTTGTTTTAATTTCTTTTATGATTTTTTATATTTTTAATTTGTATTTAACTTTAAAATAAATATGTACAATATTAATCTATTTTTTAGGATTTTTAAAATTTAAAAATATAGAAAATAAAGCATAATATTAGAGTTAATTATATACAATAATTATGGTTAGTTATAAACAGAGGGGTAAATGTTGATGTTGGTTAATCAGCTTTACATTTTATTGAATAGTTTAAGTAGGGGGGATAATAAATACGAAATATGGTGATAAATCATGGATTTATAAATCATTTTTTAATCTCAATTGATGTCCAAATTATCGAAATATCAATTTCTCTATGATATATGCAAAGAGGATTACAAAACACCTTTTTATTTGTCTTTATGAATTAAAATGCAACAATGAAAATAAACCAAGTTAGGGGGTGTTTTACAATATTTCAACCAAATGGGTTCCAAAACTAATGAAACTTGGTTAGTATGTGAAATGATACAAAACCAACCTATTGTGAATTTTTGAGATTTTTTAGATGCAAAATGAATTTTTAGTGAATTGTTGAATGCAAAGAGGGTGATTATAAGTAAATGAATTTCAATAAATACTAAATACAAATATTTTCCAGAATAAAAATTGCCCAAAATAGCTCTAAGTAAGAGGAATCCATAACAACTTAGATTCTAAAAAATACTAAGGGGGATTCTATTAAAAATCAATTATAGAAATCAACAAAAAAGCTATTTTAAGGAAAGCATGCATGCAAATGAGATGATTTATTAACAAAGATAAATAACAAATAAATATACACAATGTGATTTCTTGGGATTTTTTTAGCAATATATGATTTAATTACCAAGCACAAAATGGGTAGAATATGTAAAAGATCACCGCAAAAAATTTATAAATCAATACATGCTCTAAAAAATACCAATAAATACCAAATAAAGAGACTTAATTGTGCCGCAATATCAATATATAGAATGAAAATATGATGTAAGATTCAAACAAATACCCAAACATAAGAGTATAAATGCTAATACATAAATGAAATAAAGCATAAATGTGAAGTAAAAGGGCTACTATGAAATTACCGAGACATTTTGGGGGGTCTGTGCAAAATCTCCCGTGGGAGGGTGCTTGTATGCCATTTCCAAAAAAGTACAAGGGTGTGGCGTGTAAAATTCTCGACCCCAAGTGAGGGGCATGTATTGCTCTAGAGACTCGGATGGCACCTTGGACCCCCACCTCCACGTGGTGTGTGGAAGTGGTTCGCCTCATGTATGGTGGCTCGACGCTAGAGGCTTGGTCCAATGTATGGAGCAGTTGACATGAGGAGCCCTAGGCTGTCGGATGAGGAGGCAAAGGGCTATTGAATAGTAACTGGAGCTTCCCCCTCCTCCCCTTTCTTCTCAATGCTAAAGCCCTCATGTGATGGAGTATCTCCTATGATGAGATGGTCAAAGATGGATATTAATGACATGTACAGAGGTTCGGTAAATGGGTGGCTAGGTGGTAGAAGATGGGGCGCATTCATCCAAGTCTCTATCATATATCGAAAGATGCTAGAATCTGATGCGATGAACCTCAAGTCACTTTGTACACTACTAGATCAATGGTTTGTAGGGGAGGAAAGGGGGTCTTTGGTCTCGCTCTCAACTCATCACACATGACAAGATGAGATAATACTGAGGCTTGGTCGAAGAAGAACACCGCAGAGGAATTTCTACTTAAGAGGGGAACGAAGGTGGAGCTGATGTCTAAAGGCTAAGATCTCCGATGGTTGTCGAAGGTACGCTGCTATTCTGGTCCAAGCTCCATGCAATTAGTTAACTACAGACATGACATAAGGTTGGAGGAAATGAGAACTCATGGATATGGAGAAGAGTGATGGATATAATGGGAGCAATCCTTTGCAAAGGATCAAGGTGCTCAATGATGAATGTGGTATGAGATGGTGGGAGACATGTATAATAACAGAGGTGGAGATCATGAAGCTTTGATCTTTTGCAAAGATCAAAATTAGTGGAGTGGAATGGTGTGATAGAAAATTAGAGAGGGGGACTAGTGATCAGAGTTGGGATGCTCGAATTACTATTGAACAAAGAAAACGAAGTTGGATTTGACGGAATAGCAGAGAACTGGGGAGAAGAGCAAGAGAGGAAAAAGAATAAGAGTGAAGGAAGAAGAAGAAAGAAAGAGGGATCATAGTCTACCTGGGGTGATGGACAGGGGTGCTTGGGAATAGAGCCCTAATCACGTGCCATGGTCATCGATCGAAGGTCGACGAACTGGTAGAGCGATGAGTTTTGATGGGGTCGATGGAGGAGTAAAAGAGACAGAAGAGGTGATCACGGGGTCATTGAGGGGCTAGTTGGTAGGTGTCAATTCGTTGAGTGGAGGAAGCGAAGGAGGAAGAGAATTCATAGTCGTTCAATTAGTCGTGATCCAAGGGTCATGGACTTATCACGTGGCGAGGAGGGTGTAAGAGGGGGTTAAGTCACAGTCATTGGATCAAGATTGATCCAACAACGGAGATGGATTTTTCTTAGTGTAACGGATGGATATTGGACCATTGAATCTAAGCCAAATCCAATATTGGAGACGGAGGGTGGCGAAGAAGAGAGGAGGGTGACACGTGGTGGATCGTGGGCAATGACGACCGCCCGAACGACAGAGGTAAAGGTACAGAAAATTAGGTCGTTGCGACCTCAATCATTCGGGCTGAGTCAATCAAGAAAATCAATCACTCAAATCAGATAAAAACAAGCAAGCACAAGAAAGAGCGATCTAGCTATAGGATTAACCTGGTATAGCTCCCAGGGTCGAACACAAGGAGCACAGATTGGCCTTGCGGCCTACGATGTAGTCAAATTGAACTAAAACACAGAGAACATATTTTTGTGGTTTTTATTTGTTTTTATAAATTTTTTTAGATTTTTTAAATGATGAGAAAATTAAAGAATGTAAATACAAGGGAACTTCAACAATTTATTACACACACCAAAAATGATGCAAAAATTCAAGAAAATTTTTTTTTATGTTTTAAATGTTTTTTACTGTTTTTGGTGAATTTTTGGGATTTTTCTAATGAGTAAATTATTTATTAAAAATCAAACAAGGCAGAAACACCAAGGTACTGTCCAGCAAGGTTAAAAACTCAAAAATAAAATATTTAAGAGTTTCAATCAACCTTGGAGGTAATTTTCCTGTAATCTATGAAGAATAAGGAAAATTTAGGCACCCTAATTATTGTTTTTGGATTTTTTAATTTATTTATTATAATTTTTATGAGTTTTTAGGGGTTTTTCAATTTTTAAGGTTTTTATGTGATGAAAAGTAGCCAAAATTGGCTAGAAAATCAAGCAACAAGCAAGAAACAATATCTAATTTTTTTAGAATTTTTGGTGGAGTTTTTCTATTTTTTTTGGTATTTTTAAAGTCAAACAGTGGCGAAAATGTAGATTTTTGAATTTTTAAAAATAAAAAATGAAATCAAAAATGTCCCCAAAAATCATAGAAATTCCTACACCATGGCAGGAGCCATGTGTCAAAATCTCATTGGATTTGGAGGTCGTTCGATATTTTATTCAAAAATAAAGGTGGGGCACTATGCACAGGGACCTATGTGCAAATACCCAAAAGTTCTGGGGTCCTGGTGCAAAATACCCAGCAACACACGTGCCAAGCACGTGCCTGGGGCACTCAAGGACCTAAATGTAATAAAAATAAGTTCCAAGGACTTATTGATAACTCGTATCAAAAGTCCAGGGGCTTATATGCAATTTACCCAAAATAATTCGCACATGTGCAAAATCAATGCTCACAGGGGTATATATGCAAATAAACAAAACTTTTCATTCAATGAGTAACATCCAGAACTACAGGGCTTCGTATGCAAATAACCCAACAAAACACGTGCCAAAGCACGTGGGTCTCTACTGGCAGGGGTATAAATGCAAATAAAATTAAGCGCGAGGGTCTCTATGCAAATATCCCAGAAAATAAACAACTGAATTAAAAATTACAGGACTTAAACGAAAACAACAAACTACGATGGGGTCCTACGATATTTACCCCTTTATTAATAGCGACGGCCCGATTCTGACGCGTGGCAGATCTGACGGTGGAGAACAAACGCGCCTTTACTCCTTCGGCTCTTGGGCTCGATCGACGGCGGAGAGAGATCCACGTGGCTGATCTGACGGTGCTGGGCTCCTGCGCCTCTCTCCTCGGTTGCGACGGTCCAGATGAGATCCTCAGATGGATCAACGGCTGCTGCTCCTCTACAGATCGACGGCTAGGATGAGAACTGGAGTGAGGTCTTCATCGGACGGCTCTGGAGGGTGGAGGAAGAACTCGACGCCGGCGAACTTCGCCGACGTCCTGCGTGAACTCCGGTCCTCCTCAGCTGCGCCTGAAGGTCGGAGAAGGTCCGGCGTGAAGTTGCGCAGCTGCTGCGGGTGGCCAAGGGCCCAACCGAGCCCTGGAGGGGCTCCGGCGAGGCCTAGTGGCTCGAAGCTCCTGGCTGAACTGTGAAGGAGGCTCAGACACCCCCTTTGGACCTGCAAAGTGGTCAAGAAGCTTCGCGGGTCGAGGGCAAAGTGCCTCGACCCGGTTAGGTGGCGTGAAGATGATCGGTGCGGTGGGGCGGAAGAGCTCCGGCGAGGCGACGGCGGTGGAGCTCGACTCCCAGATCCTGTGCGATCTGGGTTGTGCGAATGGGTGAAGAAGGTGCGCGGGGAGATGGCGAAGGTGAAGGTAGGGTCGGATGGTCGAGATGATACGCGAAGTGATCGGAATCGGAGATGTACGTCGGAGCTATGATTTGGGCGTAATCGGAAATTGGAAGAAATTAGAAGGAATTAAGGCTACCTGATGGATGCTGGAGACTGTGCTGGAGCGTGGCTATCTCCGGGTCGTAGCTTCGAAGGGCGTCAAGGCCTGAAGCTCGATGCTCAACGCCGGTGGCGGAGCAAGGCGGCGAGAAACGCCGGATCGATGGTAGGGGCACCCTCACCTCACTGCAACAGGGGCTAACTCGAGCTGTCACCTCGGGCTTTGCTCTGGAGGTCACGGGAAGAAGGATGGCTATCCAAAGATGGGGCGCGGAGGCGGCGGAGGGAAGAATATATATGGTGACAGCGTCGACTAGGGTTGAGGGTGGACGGCTAAGGAAGGCATGGATTTGATGGCGGAGGATCCGGCGAGGGAGAGGGATGAACGGCGAAGAATCCGGGCGTGGGGTATGCGTGGGAGACAGCCTGGAGACGCGTGGGAAAATCGGAGAAGGCGGGGCGGCGCGCGTCGTCCAGAATAGGAAGGAGACCGCGGGGGAGTTGACCGGGGTCAACATTCCCCCGTGGACCAGTCAGACGCTGCCACGTGTTCCTGATTTTTGTTTATTTATTTTAGGGCAGAAATAGGCCGAATTAAAGAAAACTCAAAACATGAAATATTTTTCTTTTATTTTTTTCTATTTTTTGGTGATTTTTATTTAATTTTTGGAAATAAAAATAGGTTAGCTCTATATATAGGTATATGTACACTATATGGATTTTTATTTTTGATTTTTTTTTATTTGTTCTTTTTATGTATTTTTATGCTCATTTTGTATTTTATTTATTTACAAGATGAAATATGGAATAAAAGAATATTTTTATTTTATTTTTATCACTTATGTACTGGGGTGAAATAATTGGTTGAATACATTTATACACATGGTATTTATACAATGTATTTTTGTATTTTCAATTTTGTAATTTTTATTTGATTTTTGTTTTGTTTCTTTTTATTTATTTTATTTACAAAATATATCATAGAATATTCACAAAAAGTTTAGAAAATAATTGAATTTATTTACAAGGTTGAATAAATACAATGGTGTGGTTTATGCACATGAGAAAAAGGGTATTTTTGAATTTTTGATTTTTATCTTTTTGTTTTGTTTTTAATAGCTTTTACAAAATATATACAAAATATTTACAACCTATTTTTGGGTGAGGAAAATATATAGTTTTATTTACAGAAGTATATACACATGTGAGCCCTATCTCCCTCTACTTGGCTTTTATGCGGTCAGGCCCATGCTGAGCCCTCCCTTGGGTTAGGTTGCTCAATATTTATTCTAAATATTTCCCTCTTTTTCTTTTTGCTCTTTATTCTTTTATTTTGTGCACAAAAACATGCTAATTATAGGTTTTTACACAATGCATGCTTCTGGTAATTATTTGTATTTACACATATCTACATGTATTTGCAAAGGTTTTTGTAGCTAAAATAATAGAATAAAGAGTGATGAATGGGTATTCATCACCCCCTATGCTTTAACTTTGCTAGTCCCTTAGCAAACACTTATTTGAAAAAGAAGTGAAAAAGAAAGAAAAGAAAAAAGAAAAAGAGGATGTACATGGATCAAGGTTGACTTATTAAATTTTCCTTCATTAAATTGAAATATGGAGCTCGATCAGATCTTTGGATTATTAATGTGTCGGAACCTTATTTGGACTTAAGCCTAAAACTCAACAGCCTCCAAGTTCCACCAATCTATGGACAGGACTCCTCAATAAACCAGATCAGAACAAGTCTACATACACAAACTCTAATGACCATGAATCTTTCCATGCAGTGTAAGTGATATGTGGCTCCCCACCTCAGAAGTAACAAAGAAACAACCTCCCTCAACCTGGTAACTCTAATGCCTCAGTCTAGCAACTCTTTCCTCGAGAAGCGGGGTATTCCCTTCTAAGTTCAAGTGCAACCGGCTCAAGAAGAGGGTTAGAAGTATAGAGTTTTGGAAGCTTAGCCAGTGTAGCTAAGTCTCCCGCTGCAAGCTTCATGAGATGTAACATGATACCATAAGCTTTTGCTTTTCACTCCGGTGGGGTTATTAAATTTTCAATCCGACCCACCACTTTTTTGGAGTTCTTTTTGCATTTTTTTTTTCAAGACTTCTGTACACATATCTACATGGTGCAGCATATATAAGAAATTTCCCCTTGAACCAGTAGACTATCCCTCTTTTGAAGCTTTATTGCAACCCACAGCTTCTGTCTTTAGCTTTCAACACCACTAGACCAAGTTGAGGTGCACTTCCTTCACTATAAAAAGAAGAGAGGTTCCGCCTAGAAGTACTACCCTCATATGCTACCCCAAGCCAAAGGAAACTGCCTCCTCACCACCTCATCCATGGAGAGCCATGTGTAAAGTGCAGGTGCAAGTTAAGCCATTGTCTCTGAGAGTCATGCGTGTGTTGTTAAGTGCTCTACTTAGGCTCATCAAGATGACATATGCTCATAGCCTAGTGGACTCAAAGAATTAAGTCCTTATGGACCTGAAAAGCCTTAACCCTAAGTCCTATAAGGTTCCTCTTGAAGTTAAGTGGATTAAGATCTTATTCAAGCTCCATTTCTCAATTTAATTCCAGGCTTAATTTAAATGTCAACTCTCATCCAGGAAAAACTATATACATATATGTACACAAGATGCTATTTACAAATATTTTACAATCATGCAAAAATTTTTGCAAAATGTTTTGAAATCATGAATGAATGATGCATGAAGTGCAAGTTTTGCAAAGTGATATTTACACAAATTTACACAAGATTTTTGCAAACTTTTGATTTTCAAAACATTTTGAAAAAAAATTGTACTATATACATAATTTTGATACAAAATATTTACACAAGCTTTACACAAAAGATTTTTGAAATCATTTTTACAAAAATACTTTGTACACTAGCTATGTATGTGCAAGAATAAAAGAGGTTTATGTACATGAAAAATTTTTAATTTTTGTGATTTTTAGCCATTTTATTTATTAACACACTCACACAAATTACGAGTTATGGCTAAAGTATATATGAAATATATACACACCCCCCTATACTTAGCTCGAACGATGTCCTCAGAGTGATCAGGAGCGATTAAGAAGACATAACTCGTGCTTAGTAAAAGGGAAGTGAAAAGGAATGGCTAAGTACAGGAACGAATAAATGAATAGAATGTGAGGAACTCGGTGGTCTCCCCCTATACTTAGGATTAACTAATCCTAAGTATAGAAAGCTGTACATGAAGGGAAAGCCGAGTGAAGAATATACAGAATCTGCCCCCCCTATACTTAGGGTAAAATATCCCTAAGTATAGGCAGCAAAAACAAGAGCAGAAAGAATGAAAAGAATACTCACAGGTCCGACATCCCCCCTATACTTAGGGTAAAGTACACCCTAAGTATAGCATAATCATAAGATGAGAGATGGGATGTGGGACTAAAGAATAGAATGATATGGACAACTGGATCTATACAGGCGGAGGAACAGTGAAAATCAGGCGTGAGATGTAAAAGATGTGAGTCAAAAGACCACATCTCACGCAAAATGAATAGCGGCAATAATAACGTCCCGCGGCTCATGATCTAGAAATGGTTTGAGCCGCTGGCCGTTCACTCGGAAGGTACTCTCAGAAGATAACTCAGATATATCAATGCTACCGTTATCGTGTACCTTCCTGACCAAATAGGGTCCTTTCCATTTGCTCTGTAGCTTCCCTGGAAATAATCGTAGCCTTGCATCAAACAACCATACTTTCTGTCCAATCTCGAAATGTTTGTGGCTGATATGAGAATCATGCCACTCTTTGACTTTCTCCTTATAATGTAGGCTGCTTGAAAATGCTTCATCTCTAAGCTCTTCCAAGGCGGCTAACTCTGCCCTCCTCTGGTCTCCTATACCATTTGGATCCATCAATATGTCTGTAACTGCCCAGAGTGACTTGTGTCTCAGCTCAACTGGTAGGTGACAGGGCTTTCCATAAACGAGGCGAAAGGGAGATGTACCCAAAGGTGTCTTGAAAGACGTCCGATATGCCCACAAGACCGAGTCCAAAAGCTGTGACCAATTCTTTCGGTCAGGGCGGACGACTTTCTGCAAAATATTCTTGATCTCCCTATTCGACACTTCGGCTAGACCATTCGTCTGTGGATGGTATGGTGTAGCAACACGATGGTCTATGCCGAACTCGGTAGCAAGTGCCTTCACCTGGTCGTTGATGAAATGAGATCCCCCATCAGAAATCAGAACTCGTGGAACCCCGAACCGCATGATTATGTGCTTCTTCAGAAATCTGCAAACTGTCTTCGCATCAGCGGCTCGGGTGGGGATAGCCTCAACCCAACGACTAACATAATCTACGGCCAACAGAATGTACTCAAATCCCTGACTCTTAGGGAATGGACCCATGAAATCGATGCCCCATGCGTCAAAAACCTCACAGAAATGAATGGGCTGCATCGGCATCATATCACGTTGTCCACAAGTGCCCATCCTCTGACAGTCAGTACATCTCTTCACGAACTCATCAGAGTCCTTGAAGAGTGTAGGCCACCACAAGCCGGATTGGAGCACCTTCTGTGCCGTTCTCCTCCCAGAATGATGTCCTCCTGCCTCAAGCTTGTGGCAGTAAGTGAGGACACTATGATGCTCCTCCTGAGGAATACACCGACGCCAGATGCTATCCCCTCCTTCGTGGTAAAGGATGGGATCCTCCCAGTGGTAGGACTTGGCCTTCGCAAGGAAGGTCTCAATCCTCTGCCTGGGCCAATCTTGTGGAACTTTCCCAGCAACGAGAAAGTTCACAATATCGGCATACCACGGGAGTGAGGCGATAGCAAGGATCGCCTCATCTGGGAAGGTATCACAAATGGGATCAATCTGCTCTGTCTCCTCAGGCTGCTCTAATCGGGATAAATGGTCCGCCACCACATTCTTGACTCCAGGCTTATCCTTGATCTCGATGTCGAACTCCTGGAGTAGAAGGATCCATCTAGTAAGTCTGGCCTTGGCATCCTTCTTTGACATGAGGTACCTGATGGCGGTGTGATCTGTGTACAAGGTCACTCGGGATCCAATGATATATGATCTGAATTTATCTAGGGCAAACACTACTGCTAGCATCTCCTTCTCTGTGACCGTGTAGTTCCGCTGGGCGGAATCCAATGTGCGGCTAGCATAGTGTATGGCAAATGGCACTCCATCCCTCCTCTGTCCTAGCACGGCCCCTACGGCAAAATCGGAGGCGTCCGTCATGATCTCGAATGGGAGAGACCAATCGGGTGGCTGAAGGACAGGAGCCTCAATTACACATTGCTGGAGAGTCTCAAAGGACGAAAGACACTTGTCATCGACAAGGAACTCGGTGTCTTTCGTCAGAAGGTCAGTCAACGGTCGGGCAATCTTGCTGAAATCATGAATGAATCTCCTGTAAAAACCAACGTGCCCCAGAAATGACCGTAACTGCTTCAAATTGGACGGCGGTGTGAGTTTTCTAATGACATCGACCTTGGCCGGATCAACCTCCATGCCTCTGTTGGAGATGATGTGGCCAAGCACCGTCCCTTGAGTCACCATGAAGTGACTCTTCTCCCAAGACAGAACCAAGCGGGTGTCAATACATCGCTGGAGCACTCGGTCTAGGCAGTCAAGACAGGAATCGAATCCGTCGCCGTAAACCGAGAAGTCGTCCATGAAGACCTCTAAACACTCCCCTACCATGTCCGAAAAGATTGACAGCATGCATCTCTGAAAAGTCGCAGGGGTGTTACATAGCCCAAATGGCATGCGTCGAAAGGCGTATGTACCGAAGGGACAGGTAAAGGTGGTCTTCTCCTGATCCTCAGGAGCAATGGCCACTTGATTGTAGCCCGAGTACCCATCTAGGAAGCAATAATGGCTCTTCCCTGCCAGTCTCTCTATGATCTGATCAATAAAAGGCAGGGGGAAATGGTCCTTCTTGGTGGCTTGGTTGAGTCTCCTGTAGTCAACGCAGACCCGCCAAGAGGTGGGTACTCGTGTAGCGATCTCCTCTCCCGACTCACTGATCACAGTAGTGATGCCCGTCTTCTTGGGCACCACATGCAAGGGGCTGACCCACTTGGAGTCGGAAATGGGATAAATAAAATCTGCACTCCACCATTTTGATATTTCCTTCATAACAACCTCTCTTAGGTTGGGGTTCAGTCGCCGCTGGAACTCACGCGACGGCTTCGCCCCTTCCTCGAGATAGATATGGTGGGAGCACAATGAGGGACTAATCCCATGGAGATCTGCTACGCTCCATCCAATTGCCTTGCGGTTCTTTTCAAGAACCTCCATCAGACGGGATTCTTGTTCTCCAGTCAGATCGGCAGAGATGATGACTGGGTACATCTCAGACTCTCCCGCAAGGAATCGATACTTCAGCGAAGTAGGGAGCGGCTTTAGCTCTGGACAGCTGGGTGCTGGCAAATCTGGCTTCTGAAGAAGATGTGTGTATGCGGATAATTCTGCCAAATTTGCCTGGGAAAATGATAACGAACTCTCACAAACTGGATCTGGAGAAGGCGGGTCCTCTACATTGTCTCTGTTCTGCTCTGCCTCTACCTCCTCCTCATCTATAGGCTCAGGTGGATCCAGATCCGGCATCTGATCATCACAATCTGCCCAATCAGATTCTGAATCCGAGGGATCTATATCAGACTCGGTGGCATCAGTACCACCGGAGAACAAGGTGGCATCAGCACCACCATAAAGCAGGGTGGCCTCAGTACCACCATCACTGGAAATCGTGTCGCGATCAAGGTCCGACTCTGCTGACTCAATAGTATCCTGAACCAAGGCTGTGCTCTCCAGACTATCCTCTGCTATCATCTCTGCATCAGCTGTATCTGAATATGAGAGGATGGTCTGTGCTGCAGGATCTGCCCAAACTGCCTCATCATCTGTGATCACAAAATCACAGTCCTGGTGGATGTCCGGCTCTACGTCTGTCAGCTGCTCTGAATCTGTACTGCCATGTGAGCGGGATCTAGCTCTGGCTCTGTGGTCCTTAACCGTCTCTATTTGTATACTCTCGCCCTGGACGCGAAAGAATACCTTCCCACTGTCATGGTCAGTCACCGCTTTGGCTGTGGCCAAGAACGGGCGACCGAGGATGATGGGGGAATCGGTCAACGAGTCAGGGGTCTCCATGTCCAGCACTACGAAGTCCACGGGGAATTGCAAACCCTGAATCGTGACGACAACGTCTCGCAACAACCCCTTTGGCCTCTTGACAGACCGATCAGCAAACTGAAGGTATGTCCTGCTCTGTCTAAGAGTGCCCAACTCTAAGTGGTCGAGAAGGGCTGCCGGAAGAAGGTTGATCGACGATCCGCTATCTAAGAGAGTACGGTTGAACCTCTGCTCACTAATCTGACATCTGACATACGGGGCCCCTAAATCTGGCCTCTTAGTCGGCAGATGGTTCTGGATCGCGTAACACGTGGCTTTGGTCAACACATGAATTTCTGCGGTCTTGTTCCTCTTCGCCCTTCTGACTGTGGTCCTATCTCTCAAGGATCGCTGAAGAAGAGGAATGTGCTGCAAAGCTTCATTGAGGGTCAGCTGGATGTGAAATCGGTCTATCATGCTCTGGCTGAACTCCTCCTGCTCTCTTTTTTTTGGATCTTTTTCTTTTTTCTTCCCCTTCCCCAACTCAAGGGCTCTAGGAAAGGGGATCACAGGGTCCTTCTCAGATGAAGGACTAGGAATAGGCCTAGATGGTTCGATGACCGGATCCTCACAAACATCATTCACCAAAGTGGGATCAGAAGAAACTAAACCTTTTCCTTTATTCAAATCAGAGTTCTGAGATACATTCATGCGAGGAAAGACAACATTTCTATCAGAATGAATGTTGGTGGCCTCAGTACCACCTCTAGCTGGCTCTACAACTAGACGTCTTGCGGCTTCAGTACCGCTGGCTGGCTCGGCTCTGCTGGTGGCATCAGTACCACCTCCTCTATGTGGTGAAACGGCGGCCTCAGTACCGCCGGTGGAATCAGCATCTCGGGTGGCCTCAGTACCACCATGATCATGATGTGCGGCTTCAGTACCGCTCTCCTCTTCCTCATCTGGCGCTCTAGATCGATCCTCGTGTGGTCGCTCAGATGAGGCGCCTCCTGCTGGTCTTCTACCGCTCCTAAGTGTGACAAAATCAGCATCAAATAAATCCGACGAGATAACATCAAATGAGTCACTAGAAGTGGTAGGCTCAGTGTGAACTACCTGCTCAGATTTCCTCTTCAAGTTATTCGGATTGGGCTCGATCTGTGCAGGGATAGCGGCCTTCCCTCTCATCAGGTCCCGCATCTCCTGGCGGAACTCGTCCATCTCCCGTCTAAATGTAGCCTGCTGCTCTGTGAAGAGGCGGGCTAAATCATCCATGGCGGGGCCCTCGTGGGAGCCCGACGGGTTGCCTCTCTGATAATGAGGCTGCTGGACCTGGTGCTGCTGTGGCTGAGAGGGGTAAGAGGAATGATGCTGCTGCGGGTGAGCCTGCTGCTCACGTCTCCAATTCTGTCCCTGCTGCTGATAGGGACGAGGTACGAAGGATGATGGCTGGTGTGGCTGATATGCAGGGGGCTGCTGGTGATCTCTCTGCTGGGAGTACTGCCCTCCCTGACCGGATGGCTGCTGTTGGGACTGGTTACCCCCATTCCCCCACCTGAATCCGGGATGGTCTCGTCGGATTCCAGGCTGAGGACGGTCATACCAAATCCCGTTGACGTCCATCAACGGCTCAGCATCAAAGGGGTCTGGTGGCAGTGCTGCCAGAGGCTGATCCGGCTGATATACCACCATCTGTAAGTCTGGAGATGGTGGTGACTGGTAGGAGGGCTGCTGCTGCTAGTACGGCTCCGCCTGTACAAGGTGAACTTGTCTAGGCTGCTGCAAGGAGCTGGAGCGCTGGGACGAGCTGCGGCTGCCGCCGGAATAGCCTCGCGACAGAAGACGGGGCTGAGGAGCCGTCTGTGCCTCCTGAAGACACAAGAGCTGGGTCTTCATGTCGCTCAGAGTTTGTGCCATTTGCTCCATCTGAGTTATGCCCTGGCACTGCTTCTTCTCTATGATTTCCATGCGGTCCAACTTCTCGCTGATAATCCCCATGTCCGCAGTGGCCGACTCTGCCTGTGCAGCCGCAACTGTGGACGAACTGGATGGACCTGCATCAACCCGTGCTATCCGCTGATACTGCACGGGTCCTGGCGGCTGCTGAGATCTCTGAGTGTACAACCGAGTCTGGGACATCACCATGTAATTTTCTGCCATCTCTTCGTAGATGGCCCAGACTTGGTTGTGGTCCTTGGCAAAGTAGGACCCGCCGCAAGAAGCATTCACCAGACCCTGAAGCTCTGGCGTCATCCCACTAAAGAAGCTCTGAACTAGGTTCGGCTTCGAGATGTCGTGGTGTGGGCATCTATCCAGAAGCTCTCTGAACCTCTCCCATGCTTCGTGAAATTGCTCATTAGGGAGCATGGAGAAGTTGTTGATCAGGGCCCTCGCTGCATTCGTCCGCCCGAGTGGATAGTACTTGTTCAAGTACTCGGTGCGAAGCTGATCCCAGGTGTAAACAAACTTCCCTAGATGTTTCAGCCAGGCGGCTGCTCTATCTGCCAGTGAAAAAGGGAAGGCCATCATTCGAATCGTATCTTGGTCCACATGACGGTCGTGGACAGTACTGCAGATCATCAAAAACTCCTGGAGATGGAGATGGGGTTCCTCAGTGGCAAGCCCGTGAAAATGAGGGAGCATCTGCAGGGTGTTCGGAGGGAACTTGAAATCCCCCACGATAGCAGGTACCACCACCCAATGGTGCATCAGTGTAGATCCGGGGTTGTGTAGCTCCCGCATCGTTCTCGGTGGTCCTCCTCCGGCGGCGGCTGCCGCTGCGGCAGCTGCTGCTGCGGCTGCTGCCTCTGCATCAGCGTCAGGAATGTCCTCAGGCTCGCTCGGCTCTTCTCGCTCTCTTCGGAGTCGCTCCATCTCCCTTCTCATCTCAATCATAAAAGCCCCCTGATCGCGTAACTGCTGCTGAACCGTCTCTAATGATGCGATCAGGGTGGAGTTGATCGCCCTCTGGTCTAAGACAAAATGTTCGGGCTGGCGATCATCTGAACTGCCGGCTCCGGCCATAGTGACGTCTGCAAAATCAGATGAGCCCAACTCAGGTTCTGTTAAATCAATTCGTCTTTCCTCGGGCTCATGTCTCTCAGTAGGAAAAGAAAGGGGGTCGAGGGGGAACAGGGTGGAATCGTACTCGGGCCCGGAGAGCTGGTCTCGACTCTCACGGGCCAACCTAGATGATGGAGTAGCCGCGCCTGAAAGCGGTGCAGCCAGAGGCTGCCTAAGAGATCGTCTACCCATCATCTTGATCTGGCGAGTAAGGCGGATGAGATCTGGAGAAAATATGATCGCAAAGCAAACCCCTTGTTCACCAACTCAACACAATCTGAAGACCGTGAAAGCTCGGTCAATTTATCTTGTCAATTTTTATTTGGTGAACACACAAGATATCAGAGCGATTACGTGACCTGCTGGGATACCCGATACTCTCTCAACCGACTGTCCCGCACAGAAGAGTCGGTAATCAGTCGAGATGAGCACCGGAGGGCTTTACCTAGTGTTCGGGTCACTCTCTCGCACAATCAAACCAAACAATGAGGGGGTTGCTCTCTCCAAGACAAATTTTTAATGTGAGTGTCTTTTAGGGTCAATAGTGTTATCCAGTCCCAATTTTTATTGTTTTTCTTTTTAATTTTTTTTCAAAATAAATACAAGCGGCCTAACGGTTTTTCCGATTCTCCTGATGATTAAGCCAAAAACAGAGGGAGAGAACGAAAAAGCCGATGCGCGAAAAAATCAATGATGCATGCAGAGAAAGAAATGCGTACCTTGTCTCCAGCACTCTACATGCAAGTGATCCACGCAGAATTTAAATACAGAATTAAACTACCTAAATGATGCAACGAGGAAAAACCGAGTCCTAGCTGAGCAATTTCTATTGATCGTGAAGAACAATAGTTAGCCAACGGAATCGAGTCCGGAGTCCGATCTTGGGAGTCACTCGGTGCCCGCCACAACGGGTCCTGCCAGCGCTGTATGTGACTCCTCACGGCACGTGGTCTCAAATCCAATTAAACTAACTTTTTCAGTGAATTTTATCAAGGTCCAATTACGTTCTATAGGAACAGATATTTCTATTAAGTGTTGGGCCTTAGATATCTACGTCACAATCAACCAAAAATCCCTAAATCTAGGGGCTCGAGAAAACCGCGTAAACACCGGAAAAGGCAGCTAACTATCAAAACCACGATAAAAGCCGCGAAAATCCAAATGGGTCCCCCGAGCACACCGGTGCTCGGCGAAACAGACCCGCTAAGTTACAAGTGTCCACAAGTCCAAAGTTTGAGTCCTAAATTATTACAACAAGTATTGTTCTCTCTCTCTCTCAGAAATGAAAATCTCTTCTCCTCTCTCTTCCTCCTGCTCTTCTTCCCGTGCGGGTCCTCAAAAAGTGTACTCCAAGTTCTCCACGCAGTACCTCGCACAAAAATTTAGAAAGAGAGAGTGTCAGAAAACAGTTATAATATAGAGAGACAAAAATAGAAGAATGAAAACTGACTACAAAGCCGTGCTCCCCGGCAACGGCGCCATTCTGACGACCGCCCGAACGACAGAGGTAAAGGTACAGAAAATTAGGTCGTTGCGACCTCAATCATTCGGGCTGAGTCAATCAAGAAAATCAATCACTCAAATCAGATAAAAACAAGCAAGCACAAGAAAGAGCGATCTAGCTATAGGATTAACCTGGTATAGCTCCCAGGGTCGAACACAAGGAGCACAGATTGGCCTTGCGGCCTACGATGTAGTCAAATTGAACTAAAACACAGAGAACATATTTTTGTGGTTTTTATTTGTTTTTATAAATTTTTTTAGATTTTTTAAATGATGAGAAAATTAAAGAATGTAAATACAAGGGAACTTCAACAATTTATTACACACACCAAAAATGATGCAAAAATTCAAGAAAATTTGTTTTTATGTTTTAAATGTTTTTTACTGTTTTTGGTGAATTTTTGGGATTTTTCTAATGAGTAAATTATTTATTAAAAATCAAACAAGGCAGAAACACCAAGGTACTGTCCAGCAAGGTTAAAAACTCAAAAATAAAATATTTAAGAGTTTCAATCAACCTTGGAGGTAATTTTCCTGTAATCTATGAAGAATAAGGAAAATTTAGGCACCCTAATTATTGTTTTTGGATTTTTTAATTTATTTATTATAATTTTTATGAGTTTTTAGGGGTTTTTCAATTTTTAAGGTTTTTATGTGATGAAAAGTAGCCAAAATTGGCTAGAAAATCAAGCAACAAGCAAGAAACAATATCTAATTTTTTTAGAATTTTTGGTGGAGTTTTTCTATTTTTTTTGGTATTTTTAAAGTCAAACAGTGGCGAAAATGTAGATTTTTGAATTTTTAAAAATAAAAAATGAAATCAAAAATGTCCCCAAAAATCATAGAAATTCCTACACCATGGCAGGAGCCATGTGTCAAAATCTCATTGGATTTGGAGGTCGTTTGATATTTTATTCAAAAATAAAGGTGGGGCACTGTGCACAGGGACCTATGTGCAAATACCCAAAAGTTCTGGGGTCCTGGTGCAAAATACCCAGCAACACACGTGCCAAGCACGTGCCTGGGGCACTCAAGGACCTAAATGTAATAAAAATAAGTTCCAAGGACTTATTGATAACTCGTATCAAAAGTCCAGGGGCTTATATGCAATTTACCCAAAATAATTCGCACATGTGCAAAATCAATGCTCACAGGGGTATATATGCAAATAAACAAAACTTTTCATTCAATGAGTAACATCCAG
Source organism: Ottelia alismoides (assembly GCA_037367405.1). Lineage (NCBI taxonomy): Eukaryota > Viridiplantae > Streptophyta > Magnoliopsida > Alismatales > Hydrocharitaceae > Ottelia > Ottelia alismoides. The sequence goes on along the minus strand of JAZKJV010001523.1, from coordinate 320,048 downwards.
AACTACAGGGCTTCGTATGCAAATAACCCAACAAAACACGTGCCAAAGCACGTGGGTCTCTACTAGCAGGGGTATAAATGCAAATAAAATTAAGCGCGAGGGTCTCTATGCAAATATCCCAGAAAATAAACAACTGAATTAAAAATTACAGGACTTAAACGAAAACAACAAACTACGATGGGGTCCTACGATATTTACCCCTTTATTAATAGCGACGGCCCGATTCTGACGCGTGGCAGATCTGACGGTGGAGAACAAACGCGCCTTTACTCCTTCGGCTCTTGGGCTCGATCGACGGCGGAGAGAGATCCACGTGGCTGATCTGACGGTGCTGGGCTCCTGCGCCTCTCTCCTCGGTTGCGACGGTCCAGATGAGATCCTCAGATGGATCAACGGCTGCTGCTCCTCTACAGATCGACGGCTAGGATGAGAACTGGAGTGAGGTCTTCATCGGACGGCTCTGGAGGGTGGAGGAAGAACTCGACGCCAGCGAACTTCGCCGACGTCCTGCGTGAACTCCGGTCCTCCTCAGCTGCGCCTGAAGGTCGGAGAAGGTCCGGCGTGAAGTTGCGCAGCTGCTGCGGGTGGCCAAGGGCCCAACCGAGCCCTGGAGGGGCTCCGGCGAGGCCTAGTGGCTCGAAGCTCCTGGCTGAACTGTGAAGGAGGCTCAGACACCCCCTTTGGACCTGCAAAGTGGTCAAGAAGCTTCGCGGGTCGAGGGCAAAGTGCCTCGACCCGGTTAGGTGGCGTGAAGATGATCGGTGCGGTGGGGCGGAAGAGCTCCGGCGAGGCGACGGCGGTGGAGCTCGACTCCCAGATCCTGTGCGATCTGGGTTGTGCGAATGGGTGAAGAAGGTGCGCGGGGAGATGGCGAAGGTGAAGGTAGGGTCGGATGGTCGAGATGATACGCGAAGTGATCGGAATCGGAGATGTACGTCGGAGCTATGATTTGGGCGTAATCGGAAATTGGAAGAAATTAGAAGGAATTAAGGCTACCTGATGGATGCTGGAGACTGTGCTGGAGCGTGGCTATCTCCGGGTCGTAGCTTCGAAGGGCGTCAAGGCCTGAAGCTCGATGCTCAACGCCGGTGGCGGAGCAAGGCGGCGAGAAACGCCGGATCGATGGTAGGGGCACCCTCACCTCACTGCAACAGGGGCTAACTCGAGCTGTCACCTCGGGCTTTGCTCTGGAGGTCACGGGAAGAAGGATGGCTATCCAAAGATGGGGCGCGGAGGCGGCGGAGGGAAGAATATATATGGTGACAGCGTCGACTAGGGTTGAGGGTGGACGGCTAAGGAAGGCATGGATTTGATGGCGGAGGATCCGGCGAGGGAGAGGGATGAACGGCGAAGAATCCGGGCGTGGGGTATGCGTGGGAGACAGCCTGGAGACGCGTGGGAAAATCGGAGAAGGCGGGGCGGCGCGCGTCGTCCAGAATAGGAAGGAGACCGCGGGGGAGTTGACCGGGGTCAACATTCCCCCGTGGACCAGTCAGACGCTGCCACGTGTTCCTGATTTTTGTTTATTTATTTTAGGGCAGAAATAGGCCGAATTAAAGAAAACTCAAAACATGAAATATTTTTCTTTTATTTTTTTCTATTTTTTGGTGATTTTTATTTAATTTTTGGAAATAAAAATAGGTTAGCTCTATATATAGGTATATGTACACTATATGGATTTTTATTTTTGATTTTTTTTTATTTGTTCTTTTTATGTATTTTTATGCTCATTTTGTATTTTATTTATTTACAAGATGAAATATGGAATAAAAGAATATTTTTATTTTATTTTTATCACTTATGTACTGGGGTGAAATAATTGGTTGAATACATTTATACACATGGTATTTATACAATGTATTTTTGTATTTTCAATTTTGTAATTTTTATTTGATTTTTGTTTTGTTTCTTTTTATTTATTTTATTTACAAAATATATCATAGAATATTCACAAAAAGTTTAGAAAATAATTGAATTTATTTACAAGGTTGAATAAATACAATGGTGTGGTTTATGCACATGAGAAAAAGGGTATTTTTGAATTTTTGATTTTTATCTTTTTGTTTTGTTTTTAATAGCTTTTACAAAATATATACAAAATATTTACAACCTATTTTTGGGTGAGGAAAATATATAGTTTTATTTACAGAAGTATATACACATGTGAGCCCTATCTCCCTCTACTTGGCTTTTATGCGGTCAGGCCCATGCTGAGCCCTCCCTTGGGTTAGGTTGCTCAATATTTATTCTAAATATTTCCCTCTTTTTCTTTTTGCTCTTTATTCTTTTATTTTGTGCACAAAAACATGCTAATTATAGGTTTTTACACAATGCATGCTTCTGGTAATTATTTGTATTTACACATATCTACATGTATTTGCAAAGGTTTTTGTAGCTAAAATAATAGAATAAAGAGTGATGAATGGGTATTCATCAGGCAAGCCACTTGTTGCCAGCAAGAAATTCAAAGAATAGAATAATAAATGACCACAAATAAAAAGGTTCTTCATGAATTTTGTTTGTCTTGACGAGAGTTACAACTTTCATGATCCGATCAAGATCAAATAACATCATTTGTACAAAATGGAATTTTCTATTGGAATTCTATGTATATAAAATACCGTATTTTTACATTTATAAATTTTTATGTTAATTAAGATAAAATTTAAAATAAAATAAAAATTATGTATTTGCACATTAATCTATTTTTTTGGGATTTTAATAATTGATAATATAAAGAAAGAAAATAGACGACTTTCATATACATAATGTATATACATACTCATAATGCTTCATTTCCTTTGATTTATATACTTTTCTACTTTTGATTTTTATGGAATTTATTAAATCACATTTTAAATAAAATAAATATAAAATAAACTGAAAAAAATTAATTATATACATAAAATGAGAAGTCAAGTTAGCAAATATGCACGATATATAATTAGGTCCTAAAATCCAATTTTCACAAATGAACTCCGGTTCTTTGGAATTTGATCTTGATTTGTAGATAATTTAATGTACATTAAGTCAAAAGTAGGCACAAGTTCATAGGATACTATATGTGAGAGTCGTATTTATGGCTTTTTATCTCTGAATTAGAGATTGATTTTATTTTACATATATACAATTAGTAATATTAGTGATATGTACAAAATGGATTTAATTTTATTTAATTTAGACTTAGTATAAATTAATTGAAAATAGGTGAATTTAGGTCAACATACATAGTGAATATATGCAAAAACAATATATGGCTTTTAATAGGATTTTAATATTCAACCATTAACCCTAATTATGCACACACTATGGATTGATTACTTGTTATTTAAAGAGATTTATTGGTTGATATGTCTTGATAATTGAGATAAGATCAAAGAATAAGATTTTATGACTTATGAATTCATCAAAGATAATGAAAGAATAGATGAATGAAAAAGAAAGCACATTTAATTAGGCAAAACAAATATACAAATCATAAAGACTCAACCCAAAGAATTTTTCATGAGCGTTGAGTTGTTGAGTCAATGCAATGCACATCTCCATTAGGGTCATCCTCAGATATGTCCATGTCTAAATCAGAAAAGCTCTGATCAAAGTTGTAAATGCGAGAGAACTCAACATTTCTTTTAATGAAAACCAACCCGACTTCAATAAGAACAACCAGCTCCTAAAAATAAAAAATGACTAACTCAGAAACTTTATACTCGTAAGAAAGAGACCCGGAATCTTCATACGGTTCTTCATTATAAACTATGTATTGGTTCATTGATTCTAAAGTGGGCCAAAAGGATAGATTTAAATAATAACAGTTTTCATTAATCTCACGATTTCTTCTTTTCCTCAAGATTGTGCTTTAGAGAAGTCAATCGGTCCATCAGGAAAATTAACTATCAAGCTCAGGTCCGTGTTAGAGTCAACGATGAAGGTACTCTCAATAATAGTGGGAAAGTTGACAACTCTCTACTTCTTTATAAGGGTTATGGTATGATCGGTGGATATACTCCTCAAATCCCCTAATGAAGGTGTAGGAATATATGACCTATAAATCATCAACATATTCAATCATCTTAATGAATTCATTTTCAGTGCTTTTCCCTAATATTCCACCATGATAAAAGAAAGAATGATCTATAACATCCTCAGTGAAAAAGGACTGAAGAAAAGTATCCTCGAGATTAGTCTCGACAAAGTCAAAGTCGTTGGATTTACAGTGGGGAACTCTATGGTAAAAATGCATCTATGGTCACAATGGGCTCGCTTTCACTCACACATCTGAACTTGACTATCCTATCCTCCCAATCAATGAGTGCCTTAGTAGAAGCTAAGAACAATTTCTCAACAATTAGGAGAGATTGGACTAACGCTACACGGAACTCCATTTCTAAGATAATGTAATCCAGTGAGTATTGCAGACCATGGAAAGTTACGATGATGTTCATCAACGTCCTTTCAACCTTTTGATAGATTGGTTAGGTAGCTAAATGATCACCTTGGTTTTTCTGAAGCTTCCTGACTCAACCTGATCGAGAATAGAGGTTGGGAGGATGTTCATAGAAGAATTGTCATCTAAGAGAGCATGCGTTAAAGTTGTTCCATGAATGGTAAGATCCATTATAGGTTTTCCTTTTATAATTTTCCTCTCAGTATAAAGATTCCTTGTGGCCATGGAACTAGACAAGGACACTATATGTTTCTTAGAAAAATGGTTACTCTTCTTACCTTTTCTCTTATGGATACAAGTGGTCTTTAAGAAATTCCTAGATGTAGGAATCAGATCCAAGGCTTGTAAAGTGGAAGCTTAAGGACAAACTTTTCTAAAAGAGCTTCCAACTCTGGGTGGTCACAGATTTTTAAAATTTTGTATGTCTTTAAGAAGTGGATGATGAATCCCCATTCATCACTCTTTATTCTTTTATTTTAGCTAATTATCTTGGAAATGCATCATGTAAATAGGTGTAAATATAATAACTTAGCAATATGCATGAATGTGTTAATAGTGAATAATTAGCATGTATTTGTGCAAAAATAAAAGAATAAAGAATAAAGAGAAAAAGAAGGAAGTATTTAGAATAAATACTGAGTAACCCGAACCCCAAGAGAGGGCCAAGCATTGGCCTGATCGCCAAATAAAATAAGTAGAGAGAAATAGGGTCACTCTACCTCGTGTGTGTGTGTGTGTGTATCAGATGCGTACATAAATTATTTTTGCCAAAATAAAAATAAAAAATATGTTTCTACTCCCATGTATATATTTCTAAAAATCAAATAAAAATTAGAAAAAGAAAAGAAAAAGAAAATAAAAACTCTCTCCCACACTTGTACATAATACATGTATATATGTTTCCTTCTCTATTTATTTTATACTTGTAAATAAATAATAAAAATAAAATAAAAAATGTTCTATACTCCAAAAAATTATGTTGTAAATAAATAAAATATAAAATTGGAGTATTTGAGCAAAAATAACAAATTAAAAATAATTATACAAAATACATAGGTATATTATACATGTATATAATACATTATACTGTATATATAATAATTTATTTTTCATAAAAATAAATAAAAATCACAGAAAAATAGGTTGAAAATGACAAACATTTTTCATTTTATACACTTTTAAATTTAAAATCATTTACTATTTTTTATTTAATTTGTAAATATTTTTTAAATCCAATTTTCTGATTGGTCCACGGCGGAACGTTGACTCAGGTCAACCCCATCTTCAAGGGCCTGACCCGACCCGACTGCTCCGTCAGACCTCCTTCTCCCATTTATCCCAAGCGGATCACGCGTGCCCATGCTCTGAATTTCCGCCCGCACCTTCCCCATGGATCTGTGACCCTCTTGGATCCCTAGGAAGGTGGGGATCTTTCTCGGTTTGTGTGCTTCGACCCAGTTTCTCCAGCCACCTGGGAGCATTATAAAATATCTTATCCACCTCCCCAGGTCATTAGCTCATGCCTTACTCCCTCTCGATACCCTAGAAACCTTCAGTGTGGTGACAGCCATCCGAGGAGCTTTCTGGTGGTTGATTTGGTGTAGTGACGTCGACGCTCCCCCTTCGTGGTCGGACCTCTACCGTGAGAAGCCTCCCTCACCTGTCGTCTCTTGGTTGAGGCCATAACCCCGTCGATCATCTTCACCTGGAGCTCAGGAACGTGTCTGGACCTTCAGGTAACCCCTTAGTCCTTCCTAGATCCGCTTTTTATCAAATCTTTCCATTGCCCGCCGTCGTTGCTCCGCCAGCTCTGACCAACCGATCGGAGCTCCGTCACCCACATCCATCCATTTCGATAACCTCGCACGCTCACCCTCCATTATCCTATGTAACCTGATCACCCTGATCTTAGCCTGCATAGCCAGGATTAGGTTCAAGATCTCCCTCTATCGCGACCGTCGTAGATCGAGTCCCATTCACCATCGCTTCTATGCTTTATAGATTCTTGTTGCAGGTTGTTTCGCGTGTTGAGATCCCCCAGATCACCTTCTTCCAAGCTCACCAGAGCAGCTCCAGGCCCTCCACCATCACGTCGATCAGACCGTTGGAGCACCCGTCTGAGCCATTAACCTGACGCGGAATCATCCCACGACTTCGGCGGTGCCAGCTGATCTTTCATCAGGTCCGAGGATCGCATCCTTGGCTCCGGCGAAATTCATCTAGGATATGTTCTTCCTGATGACTTCTGCGTCGTTGGATTGACGACACCCACCAGATTCCATCTTGAGCGTCTATCCACCCTAGGTGTCAGAATGTTAGATGTCAGATTTAACGGCCCCGTACGTTCCACGTTCCCGACCAGCCGACACCGTTAGATCTGACATTTGACGCCTGCAGAGCCATACGATCTCGCCCTCACCAGCGGTCGACACGTGGCTGACCACACGTGACTCACGTGCCATCGAGGGTATATTGCTCTTTTTATCATGTGTTTATTTTCATTTATGTTTTAGTCTGTAAAATAAAAGTTATAGTCGGATCTTTTTGCATATTAGTCCTTATAGTTTCTGTGATTTACAGTTTAGTCCTTCTAGTTTGAAAACACATACCTTGTCACGTGCGTATTCATCCTGAGATTGTCATGTGTTAATGTTTGAATGAATGTTTTTTCGAATTTGCATATATGCCCATATGAACGTTGATTTAGCGCTTGTTAATATTTTATTGGTTAAATTGCATATTTTATCCTGGACTTTTATTGCTTGTTATCATTTGATTATGAAGCTAAAATAAATTGCATTTAGGTCCATATAACCTGCTTGTCTTGTTTTTACTCAAATAAATATCAAAACTACTACAAAAATTCCAAGAAATTTACACGTAGCTCCTACTACGGTGTAGTTTTTTTAATAATTTTTGTGATGCATTTTGATTTTATTGATATTTTCTAAAAATCAAAAACCGTAAAAAGTATCCTTGTCCAATTTAGAAAACCCATAAAAAATAAAAAAATCCCCTTAAAAATTCCACAAAAAATTCTGTGTGTTTATTTTGCCTTATTTTACTTCCAGTAGCAATTTTGTTACATTATCCTTTACAAAACATCTTAAAATTGCCAAAGGCTAAAAATCTTTAAAAATTCTGCAAAAAAATATGTTTTCAGCTTCTGTAGATAGATTTCAGTTATGCTTTTACATAAAATTGTTGCTAGGATTTTAGAGGCATTTTAAATAATTTTAATTTTCTTTTATATCCATATTGTACAGAACTTGTTGTTTTTGGTCTTATTTAATTTTTAGAAGATTATATTAAAAATTAGAAAAATCCCAAAAAATACCTAAAAACATCTGAATAATTAAAAAACTTAAAAATATTTTTGTTTTGAATTTTTACGTAATTTTAGACCTTTCAATAATTGTTTGAGTGTGCTTTTTGGCCTTTTCCTTACCTCTTCTCTTAGTATAAAATCATTAAAAAAATTAAAAAAATTAAAAACCACCAAAAATACATTGATTTCTTAGATTACTTGACTACTTCATAGATTTCATTCCGTGCTCCTTTCGTTCGACCCTCGTAGCTATACCAGGTTAACAAACTAGCAAGACCGCTTGCCTTGTTTTTATCGTGGATTGATTTTGTTGGTGGTCTACATTTTCTCGTTGAGCCTGATTTGAGTGGTTGAGGTCGTAATGACCTTTGATATCACTTAACCTTAGTCGCTCGGGTCGCTCATCAGAATGGCGTCGTTGCTGGGGAGCACGGCTTAGTAGTCGATTTTCTTTGTTTGCTTCTAGACTTATTTTTCCTAACTGTGATCTGACATATCTTTTGTTTCTTTTTTCTTGCGAGGGGCCCGACGAGCGAGGGCGATATTCTTAGGAGTGCCGGCGTACTCGAGCGAAGCAGAGGCGGTTCGTTTCTTCATCGAGCAGTAGGAGAGCGTAGGAGAAGAGGAGCAGAAGACTTGGCGGATTTTATTATTGTTTAGAACTTTTAGTACTTTATAATTGTAATAATATAGAGACTCGGACTATTTGGACTTGGCTTATCGAGATCTGTTTCGCCCAGCACTGGTGTGCTCGGGGGACCTCACCGTGGTTTTTTGTCAGTTTTGATTTTTTGCATTTTATTTCACTTTTATTCTCGAAGGATTTGACCCCTAGACTTAGGAATTTCATTGATTGTGACGTAACTAATTAGTGCCCAACCCTAATTATCTATCTGCACCTATAGATCATTAATTGGACCTAATTAATTAATTCACAAGAAAAAGTTAGTTTAATTAGGCCCGAGTCCACGTGCTGTGAGTAGGGATGAGCATGGGCCGGGCTGGGCCGGGCCCTGAAGGGCCCAGGCCCAAGCCCACTTAAAAGATTCGGGCCTTGGGCCGGGCTTAGGCCCGCAAATTTTTTTTTTGCTCGGCCCAAGCCCAGGCCCGGCCCAATTCCTTTGGGGCCGGGCTTGGGCCGGGCCGGCCCATCGCCACCCGTTAGAGACTATTAACTTTGAGTCTTTTGTTTCAAGTTAATCTCAACTCAAGTTACACAAGCTAAATTTGTTTAAAACATGTGCCATAATACTTGTGAAACAAGTAAAATTTGATTCTACCAAATCCGATGATATCTCATTTTTCACACGTACACTCAATGTCGGATACCATGAATGTCTCACATGTATATAAACTGAAAGAGTGAAACAAACTTAGCCAGTTAACAATAGGTGCACCAGACCTTACATGTTAAAAAAATGAGCATAAGACCCATATTGGGTAAAGGTTCGATAATAGAAAATATTTTGATTGAAAAATAAGTACTAACAAATCCAAGAATAACCAATACAATCTAAACCAAAGACTAAGGAAAATTAATACTGAATTGAAATACAATGATCAGCAAACTCATATGTCACACGCATGATTCTTGATTTATTAACATTATATGAAGACGAGATACAAGAAGGGAGTGTACATGAAATAGGTGGGAGTTTTCATACGTGTATGATATGGGAAATGGTTCGGGCCCTCTTCGGGCCGGGCCCTTGGGCCGGGTCGGGCTGGGCCGAGCCAAGCCCGAGCCCGGCCCAAAAAAATTTTGGGCCTAAATATTGGGCCCAAGCCCGGCCCGATGTTCATTTGGGCTTGGGTCGGGCCGGGCTTTTTGGGCTGGGCTTCGGGCTGGGCCGGGCCGGCCCAGCCCAATGCTCATCCCTAGCTGTGAGGAACCACATACAGTGCTGGCAGGACCGATTGTGGCAGGCACCGAGTGGTTCCCAAGATCGGACTCCGGACTTGGTCTGATTGGTTAAGTATTGTTCTTCTCGTGTAGAAATTTCTTCGTCTAAGGCAGGTTTCTTCTTGCATCATATAGGTAGTTCTATTCCTATCTTTTATTTTATGCGCGGATCACCCTGCATGTAGAGAACTGGAGTCAGGTATGCAATTCTTACTCTGCATGTATCATTGTGTTTGATAGTGCATCGGCTTTTTCGACTTCTCCCCCTATTTTGGACTTAAAATAATCAGGAGATCGAAAAACTCGTTAGCATTGCTTGTTATTGAAAAATACCTAAAAAGAAAAACCATAAAATTGGGACTGCTAAACACACTTGATCATAAAAGAAACTCACTGAAAAATTTGTCTTGGGAGAGAAATTCCTCCTTGTTTGGTTTGGATGAGCGAGAGAGTGACGTGCACGCTAGGATAGAGCCACACCCGAACTCTTGGCAGACTATCGGCCTTTTATACGAGATAGTATGTTGAGAGCATTGGGTTCCTACCAGCTCACTTAACCGCTCTGATAGGCTGAATTATCACCTAATAAAATCGACAAGATAAAAGACCGAACTTTTACGGTCATCAGCTTAGTGTTGAGTAGGTGAATTGGGGGTTTGTTTTTCTTGATCTTGTTTGTTTCTAGATCCCATCTGCCTTCCTCTCCACATCATGATGATGGTCAGAGATCCTTAGGTAAGCCTTTTATTGCACCGCTTTTGAGCATTCCTCCCTATTCATCTAAGTTGGTTCGTGAGAGCTCAGACCCGCTCTCCGAACCCGAGTTTGACTCCGCCCTGTTCCCCCTCGACCACCTGTCTACCAGTCCCACAGTGTCAGAGTAGAGACCGCAGTATTCATGTGATGGCATCTGAGTTCGGGTCATTTACCTTTGTAGAGACCATGGCCAGCAGCGAGGAGTGCACTGATGGACCCAGCCAGATGCACACTTATGTTCTTGATCAGGGTGCCATCAACAATACCCTATTAGCCTCCCTGGAGACTATACAGCAATAGATTAGAGATCAGGGGGCTTTCATGGCTGACATACGCAGGGATATGGATCAGATGCGAGCAGACAGATAGCAGAACAGAGCCAGTGTAGGAGGAGACATTACAGAGCGAGGAGAAGGAGATGGACCACTTCCAGATGAGCCAGTAGAGCTAGTCCGACCAGCACGCCCATGAGAGAGTTGCACAACCCTGGTGCAACTCTAACACACCGTTGGATTTAGATGTCTGTCATTCTGGGAGACTTCAATCTCCCTCCTTAGACTATCTAGTTACTGCCCAGATTTCCACGGCTAGCCACCGAGGAGCCACACCTCCATCTCTAGGAGTTTGAGATGATCTGCAACACGATAAACGATCGATTTGTGGATGAGGATACCATCAAGATGATGGATTTTTTGTTCTCCTCGTTGATAGAGTAGCCTATTGGCTGAAGCATTTAGGGAGATACATGACATCTTGGGAATAGCTTCGGAATAAGTACTTGAATAAGTACTATCCACTCGGCGGGACAAATGCAGCGCGAGCCCTCATCAACAACTTCTTCATGCTTCCCAACGAGAAATTTCATGAAGCATGGGACCGATTCAGAGAGCTTATGGATAGGTGTCCACATCATGAAATATCCAAGGCCCAACCTTGTTCAGAGCTTCTTCTGTGGGCTGACACCGAAGCTGCAGGGGCTCGTGAACGTATCTTGTGAGGATCCTATTTCTCCAAGGATTAGGATCAGGTCTGGGCTATCTACGAGGAAATGGCTGAGAGCTTACATTGTCATGTTCCAGACCCATCTTTAAACTCATGGGAAGCCCCATCCACAGGTTACGTCCTGCCAGAGGATTGCACGGATCGATGAAGGTTCGTCCACTTAATCAGCAGTCGCAGCACATGCAGACTCATCCGCTGCTGATAAGAGTATCTGACGTTGCCTAGTCCACCCTTGTTAATTCAATCAAATTAACGATTAAATTGAATTTTGAATCCGTTGTAGTCGGGTAATCGAGACTTCGTCAAAAACCGCTTCAATTAATATTCAATTAAATGTGAGCGGTAAATTTTTATTTTACTTGGGCAAGCCCAAGGTCGAACTAAGGGAGGCAACTTTCTCTTTAGGTAAATTTTTAGTTAATTCGTAGATCAGATCCTCAGAAGGATATTTTTGGTCTTTTCTTGGCAATTTTTATGCAAGAAAGGAAAAGCAATGCAGTTTCAAGCCAACTTTACATGTTAATTCAAAGAGATGATCAATTGAAGTTCAAAAATTATGAAAATTGGCCAGAATATGGAATGCTATGAACCTAAGTGTCTACAATTTTTGAATTTTTCGACTCTAAATGGATTTATTATGAATAAAATATGGATGTAGGATGATTTTTACAAAATTAGTTTTAATAAATACTAAAACACATTATTTCCGGATATAAAAATTGTCCTAGATGGATCTAAGTATGGTGAATCTAGGAAAATTAATAACTTAAAATTCTATGTGAATTAGACCTATTAAAAATCAATTAAGAAAATCATTGTTTCATTTATTCAGGCATCGTGATGCGTGCAAATGCAATTATCTTTGGGCATAATGTAGGGTACTTTACCCTAAGTATAATGTGATTTTATGGTGATTTTTGGAGAAACAAGGAATTCAATATAAATTATAAGGCACACAGTGGGCAAAATATCGAAAATTTCACCAATTAAATATTATTAAATTCCATATGACTCATAAAAATAAAACAAGTGTCACATGAGATAAAGGATAAGTTGGGCTACAACATGCAATTTTTAGAATTTAAAAATGATTAAATATGGACACCTAAATATGTGTGCAAAGACATGAACCAAAAATGCAATATAGGAAATAAAAATTTCTTGAAATAAAATGTACTGACATGGATGTAAATGCAATTACCTATAATGTTGAGGGGGTGGATGCAAATTTCCCACAAAGTCACGTGATCCTCGCGTGACGCACCTACCAAGGACTAATTTGTAGTTTCTGAAAGTTGTAGGGGCCTCTATGTAATTTACCCAATCCTCATGTGCGAAACACGTGCGGGCCTAGGCTCGGACGGCGATCGAGGCTCGGTCAGAGGCTCAGGTGGCTCAGGAGGCTCAGATCAGCCTCGGGTCTGCTTCAGTGGCTCCGAGCCTAGGGTCGTGGAAGAGGCTCGGAGTCTCTACGTGGCGGATGCAAGGCCGCTAGATCAGAAGTGATCCAACGGTGGTAGAGGCTAAAAAGATGGTGTGATCAAGGATCGTTAGATCTGGATGATCTAACAGTATCTAAAGCTGCGGTTGATGGCGACGTGGTCGATATTGGCTGTTGGATCGAGATGGATCCAACGGAGGCTGAAACTCGTGGTAACTACTTGATGAATCCACGTTGCATCATCTTTATTTTATCATTTTGGCCTTCAAAACCCTAGTAAATGCGTGTAAATAGCGCTAATTCATGCATTTATCATCCATGCATTATTGTGTAAATATTGTATAAAATACGGTTTTTTAAGCAAAAATCATAGAATAAAGAAAAGAAAAGAAAAAGAATAAAATATTGTAAATATTTTATGACCCGAAATCCCGAGACCTAGGCATCTTGATGACTCGGTCGACAAGGAATAAAGCAGGGGGAGATAAGGGCCAAAACACAATAAAAATACCATTTTATTTAATTCATTCTTTATTCATTTTGAGACCAATTTTTGGTTCCACTTTTTATACCTCAAATAAAGAAACTTTTCATAAAAGTAGTAGATAATAAAATATAGAAAAATATAAAATTGATTTTATACAAAAATAATGTACAGATAAAAAGTTAAGATCTGGATACATTTCCAAAATCCCAAACTTCCCAGACCTGTATCTCTCAAATAAAAACTCGAAACGTATCAAAATCACTTTAATTGTATATAACCTTTGATAAGCTATTTAATGAAGGTGGTTTCATATTTTTCGGAGTTACGGTTTGAAAGTTGAGCTTTAGACCCCACTTGTATACATATACCGAATAAAATATTCATTTTATTTCATATTCATTATTTTTATACTTTTATATTTTTATAATTTTGTATTATTATTTATAATATATGTTTACATTAAAATCAGAATAAAAACCTAAAGAAAATACAAAAAAGAAGATACATGTATACAATACCTAGGTATAATACCTGCACAAATACCTATAATTACTACTTATATTTTATTAAGTGTACAAAATACATTAGAAAAATAAAATAAAAATATTTTTAAGTGTGTAAAAATATCTTATAAATTTATAAAAAATAAAAAAATATATAAAATAAAAATATATAAAATAAAAATAAAATACTAAAATATATATATGTATACCTATACAAGCCATAAAAGGTAACTTGTATTTTTATACCTCTAAAAATAAATAAAAATCATCAAAAAATACTTTATAAAATAATATACATTTTTTATTTAATAACCCAAAATTAATTTAAATCATTCAATATTTTTAATTTAATTTACAAAACTTTTAATTAATTCTTGTCTTTTTGTGGATGTCGTGGCCCAATCAGGCCACACCATCCGTTGAACAGGGGTCAACTCCTTAACACCAGGTCTGTGACCACGGGACCTGCAGGTGCACCCATTTTCTTGGTTTTTTCGCGGGCTGACCTTTCACCGTCTCGCCTAAGTCCATTTTGGACTTTTGTTCTCCATGGATCGAGGATTCATACCAGAGGATCTCCTCGGGCTGTGGATCATCGAGCCTCCTGTTTTCCCTCGTTCTTAACGCCTGTTCCGCCATCCATTCAAATAGCTTCCCCTCCACCTCTTTTGAATTTTGAACCCCATTTGACCCATTCCTGGCCCCCCTTGCTTGTGCTCCGGACTGGTGGTGGTGACTGCACCACCTCCAGCCATCCAGGGCGACGTTTGACGTGTTGATGGGGCGCTTCCACCTATCTCCGGCCACTTTGGCCGTGAGGTTTATTTCCTGGTTTTAACAACCGGTCGAGGTTGCATTTAGTTGTTTTTCATTGTTGTAGGTTAGTTGTAGTGCCATCTTTAATTTCAGCATTTTATTGGCTCGATTTGTGATTAATCCATCACCTGCTACCGCCCTCGCCGGATCTTGCTCCGGCGAGAACATAGTCGCTCCATACGTCAACCATCCACCCCATTTGCCTTGGGAACCTCCTACTGTTGTCATGTATCTTCTTTGCAGGTCTCAGGTGCTAGGAGCCCCTCCTGGGGGTCGCTTTTGCGAAACACCGAGCAACCTGGAGCATCCCCAGCCCATTTCACGTCGCGGCGGACCTCCGGCCTCTCTCGAGCCATTTTGCAACCGCCAATCGATTGTGGGTCACTCCACGAAGCTCCGGGGGCCATTTTGGAGGCACGAAGGACCGTCGGAGAGGGAGGTAGCGGCCGGAAGAACTTCGCAGCGACTGCGTTCTTCCCCGTTCGTCCATCAACCTCCTCTATCGTCGGATCATTAAGGCGCCCCATACGAAGTAGTCATTGTCGGATCGCGTTCGTACCAGCTATCAAATCGCCCAAGAGTCATCTAATCCAAGCCGTCCATGGCGAAGCGTCATCGCGCATTCTCGTGTAGCCACGTGGCAAGTGGGAGGCGCCCCGCCGTCCGATCTGTTGGGTGAGGAATTTTGCAACAAATACCCTCGCCATTTTTGTAATATTTATTAGTATCAAAGCTTTTTTTGACCGTTCATTAATTTTTGTAAAATTTGCATAACAGCCCAAACCTTAAGACTATTTACGATAGGGTCCTAGGTCATGTCACCTCACGTGCCTAGTGAGCATGAGGTGCGGGAGTTTTGCGCTTAGAGCCCTCAGATTTAAATATTGTTATTCAGTCCAGAAAGTAATCTTGCACGTTATATAATTTTTTGGATAATTTGCTAGTAGGCCCCCAGATTGTTGTTGATTACCATTAGGCCCCTGCCAAGCTCACGTGCGTAGCGCATGAGCTCTGGCGTTTTTTGCAGGAAAGGACCTTGCATGTTGTGCATTTCTATTTGGTCCCGTAACTATTTTATTGCGTAATATAATTTCTGGGAAAATTTCACTTTAGCTCTCGCACTTTATGTTAATTACAAAAATACCCCTGCTAAAATACCGATTTCTTTTTTTTCCTTTATTTTTTTCAGGCATCAATAAATCCCTAAAAAATCATAAAAATCAGCATACATTGATGTCGCATTGTGCTTCCACGCTATATTTTGTCTTGCATTTTTATTGCATTTTATTATTTATTAAAAATTAAAAACAAGCATTTTCAACACTATTTGCATTAGAAAATATATAAAAATTAGAAAACATTTTTGAAAAAATCCAAAAAAAAATTGTGTGTTTCTGTATCTTTTAACTTCAGTACAAAAATCACTAAAACTTACAAAAGAAAACTACTAAAAGTTATAAAACCCCAAAATCCTTCATAAAAATATTAAAAATTTCCTTAAAACCCTAAAAATATAATTTCTATTTCCCAATTTTCTTTATTGTATTATCTTTAGCTTAAAACTAATTTGGAGAACTTTTGACACTGTCTGATATTTTACATCTCCATTTTAATTTTGACCATCAATTTTATTCATTGTTTTCAGTATTTTTGACTTTACAAATACCAAAAAAATTAAGAAAAACATAGAAAATCACTAAAACATTAGAAATCATAAAAATCACAAAAACACCTCTATTTCCTATTTTTTGAGTATTTTTCCCTATTTTGCTCTCTCTCTAGTGTATATATATTCCTTATATATATTATATCTTTATTAAAAGAAAAAGAAAATACAAAAATATAAACTATAAAAAGCAAATACAAAATCAGTAAATTAAAAATCCAAAATACAAAAATATAAAATTAAAAATTGAATAAAAAATATAAAATAAAAACCCAACAAAAAATATCACTTGTACAGACATCTGATCACATTCATTTTTTGAGCACTATTGCCTTGATCTATCCTGCTTGTTCCCTGTGTTCAACACTCTACACATACTTGTACCTATACTCATCTTTGTTGTAGAGTTATAATAAATTTTAACTCTGCACCGCTTTTCATTGTATAATCTTTGTTGTGGATTAATTATTGTTTGAATTGGGATTTCTTGCGGGTCACCACAACGACTGCGTCTCCGCCTTGTGTGAGACATATTTTAGACCAGTGAAAAATCTCGTTCAATAAATGGCGCCATTGCCGGGGAGCAACAGCGCATAGATTGGCTTTTTGCTTGATTGTGATTACTTGTCTATTATTTTTGCCCAATTTATTTTCTCATTTATTGATATAATTGTTTGACTTGTCTAATCACCCTCTCTTGTTGACTTTGTGCGAGGAACCGCGGATCGAGGGAGGATCTCCACCCTAGGCACCTGTACACCCACGTGAAGGCGGTGTGAGACTTCTAACCTAGCATTGAAGAGGCATGGAGGACTTGAGAAGATAGTCGCATTTTGACAAATTTCTTGTGCTTTTATTGACTTGTGTAATTTTAGTGAGAGAGAGACTCTATTGTTGTAATAATATAGGTACTCAGGACTTGGACATTCGGGCCCAATTTCCAAGTGTTTTGTTCACTTGGGGGATCACCGCAGTTTTTTCGATTTTCATCGCATTTTTCCTTTATTTTCTCTGGTTTGTTTTCCTTATTTTTGTGTCATTGAGCCCTTAGTTTTAGGATTGCTTGCGATAACTTAAGGCCAAACACCTAATATATTTGCATGTGCCTATAGAATTCGTTTGGACATAGTCAAATTTTAAACTTCTTCTCACTTAGTCTCGGAACTACCACACCCACGAGAGTCCTCCATACAGCATGTGCAGGTTCCACTATGGTGGGCACCGAGGGAGACTCCAAGACCAGACACTTCGGTACCATTCTAAGTCATTAGCATGGGTTCTTCACGCTAATAGCAATTTCTGAACTTAGGGCGAGTTCATCGGCTTGCATTTGCATATAGATAGGTTACAATTCTGGCTGAGCATCCTTGCATGTAGAGTGTTGGAGGCACGGTGAGCATTACGCTTTAGCATACATCATCATTTTGCCGCTTGCATGCTTTTCCGCCTCTCTGCCTCTGATTTTGCCAACCTATGTGCTAAGTGAAATTGACTCCTCGTTAGGCTCGTGCATTTCTCACTAAAAATCCAAAAAGTGATAACCAATAAAATTGGGCTGCTAACATTACTTGACCCTAAAATCGACCAAAAAAATCTTGTATTGGGGTGAGTAATCCCCTCGTTGTCTTTGTTTTACTTGCTCGCGCACACACTAAGGATTAGTGAACAAATCCCATTTCAGCCTAAGTGTCTATGCAACTTTTTGACTTCTCACATAACTCTAAAACAGACAAGATAAAAGACTGACTTTTCGATTTCTACTGAGTTGAGTAGGTGAATTGAGGGTTTGTTTTGTGTGAGTCTTGTGTGTGCTTGCTTGTGTGTATTTCTAGATCGTCTTTGCGCATTTGCGCCTTGTTTCTCACTCTCTTGACTTGACCTTCGTGCTCTCCCGATCATTTACCTTTTGTTTCAAATGGCTGACTGGAGCATTTTCTATCCGGACTTTGCGGATCCCTCGTTCACTCGTACCGGTCCACCTCTCTTTTTCCAGGAGGACTTCGCTCTTGTTTTTTGTACATATCCGACCAACCCACTATTTCAGGAATCGGACTTTGCCTTTCACCAATCATTTCCACCACCACACCCTCACATTTCGACGACTCGCTCTTCCTTGAGTATCCTGATCCTGGAATGTGATTTTTGTCCACACCCACCGCCACATTCGACACACCTGATCCTGAGAGTTTTGGAGTCACCTTTCATGATATCCACACTTGAGACCTTGAATCAGATGATGGAGCATATGAACTCGAGGATGAGCGATATAGTTAGCATAAATAAGATCCAGAATGTAGCTCCATTCTTTGAGGATTTGGATTCACTTGAGGATTATCATGAGAGCTTGCAATCTCCCAAAATCCAAAAAATGGGAAAATTTTTAAAAATCCAAAAAGAGTTCGGGAGACTTTTGGTTGATTCAACTGTGAGGAGAATGCCCACTGCCAAACCCTTTGATCGCACAGTCTTTCACACCTTGTCCCACCTTTGACCCTGAGGATGTTGATGTACAGACTGCACTTGGTATGCCTCGTGTATATGTTGATTCCAACTTCCTCCCTTGTATGGAGGAGGTCCAAAAATTCAAAAAAATGTTGTCTGAACCTGAAGTGGTGGCCATCATTCATGAGATCATTTGTGCCCCACTTCAGCAGACCATGACTGATTTAATCTGCTCCTCTTCTCAAGAAGAGAAAGCGGAGGAGTAGATCTGAGCGTCATATTTGACCATGGTCATTGCCCACACCATCACACACTGTCCCATTCCTAGGAAAAAGAACACTTTCACACCTTTCATTAGATGCACCATCTCTGACCACATATGTGATCACACTCTCCTCGATGACGGTGCGTCTTTAGCATTATACCCTTCTCGTTGGTACAGTCTCTTCACTTAGGGCTTCTCAAAAACCAGGAGCTACAGTCTGCTGATGGATCAATCAAGTGGTCGAAGGGTATCCTTGAAAACATCGTCATTTCGATTCAGGGTACGAGCTACAACGTTGATTTTGTCGTATTGCCCATGGAGACCTCCACAGGGGAGCACTCTCCAATCATCCGGGACGACCATTCCTCGCCTCTGCGAGGGTCGTTATTGATTATGGATCTGGAGAGATTTCGCTTTTGTCCTGTTGACAAGAGCGAAGTATTGATTACCGTACCCACAGTTGACCAGGGACCTACACCTGATGCACTTTCACCCATCTTGGCTAACCCTGAGGACCATGACCTTGATGAGACTATCATAGAATTTTGTTGCTTATTGGATTCCACTAAGACCCAAGGAATTCCTCTCCAGGGAGGAAGACTTGGAAAGCATGGACCTCGGAGTTCCTTCTTCTAGGACTTGGCATTGTATTGATGACATCTGCGGGATTTACACAATCAACACCATTAAGCGGAGGGCAGATTCTTAAACTCGACAGGACGGACATGACTCGGCTACTTTCACTGATGAGTCCGCTCTTGTTCACATAGACACTAATGAGACAAAGGGCCGAATTTGATTTGGTTGCTTTTATTCGGGAATTCGGGCCTTTTGATGAGAAAGATGATTCAGTTGATTATTGAGGATGAACAGAGTTCGACTACTTCCACTGATGAGTTCGTTCCTCTTCATTTTGACCTGGACGAGACCTCGCACGATAACACTGAGTACACTTCTTCTGATGATGATTAAGTTCGTCCCTTTCCATTTTTGATATCAGCGAGACTCCCAAGATCGGACTACTCGTACTTCTTTCACTACCCTGTCTGTGCCTTCACACCCTAGGGCCATCTGAGGACCTACACCTTGTCAACCCTGATCGGTTTGTGTCATCTGAGGACCCCGATGTCGACCTGCACCATACTAGATCTATTCCTCAGCGGTCCCGCAAGAAGGTCTGCTTTCAACCTTCTTGACCTTCTGTAGATCCATCTTTGTTGTACATTCTCTTTTGTTCACCTCTGTCCCTCTATTGTATTGCTTGTCCACCCATTCTCGTGTTTCCTTGCTTAGTACGTACTTTGTCCTAAGTATAGAGGGTGGACGAGCCGAGTGTTCATTCGTCATTCCGTTTCATCACTCCTTTGTTGCCTATACTTGGGGTTTCTTTTACCCTAAGTATAGGGGGTGATGTGTACATCTGTTTCTATCCTCTGATCTCTTCGCTTCCATCTTCTGACTTCTTTTCTTCTTTTCCTTTTCTATCTTCTTTATCTATCGAAAAGGTGTCGTCCCTTTTTGTCAGTCTTCTATACTTAGGACGTACTTTGTCCTAAGTATAGGGGGTATGCACCCCAAGTTGATTCTATTCTTTGATCCTCTCCATTGTCTCCTCTTCTTGTCTATACTTAGGGATATCTCACCCTAGGTATAGGGGGGACAATCTAAGTACGATCTGTTCATTCCCACCCTCGACCCTCCCTACCTTGTGTACAGTCTGCTATACTTAGGATGATTTGATCCTAAGTATAGGGGGGACGGTCAAATTCTCATTTGTTTATTTATTAATCTCTTATTCATTTATTCCTTAGACTTTTCTACACTCAGTAAGAGTTATGTCTTCTCTTTTCCAACAAAACTGTGAGGACATAGCTCAAGCTAAGTATAGGAGGGTCGTATATACTACGTATATACTTTAGTCATAACTCGTACTTTCATATTTTCTTAATAAATATGGCTAATTACACTATTAAAATTCATTAAAAACCTTAATAAAAGTTGTGATTATTCCTCAAATTCTTTCTGATTAATAAATCAGGTGAAAATATTTTTTGTAAAATGTTTGAAAATAGTTTGAAAATCCTTTTGAAAAATCTTTTGAAAACTAATTGGACAACATTTTGTTACATGTTTTCAACCTTTGTAAAAACATTTTGATTGTAAAGTCATTTTCTTTGTGTGAAATAAAATGTTTAGAAAATGATTTGCAAATGGTTTGAAAAATGGTTGAAAAAATATTTGAAAAAACTATATATATTGTTTAGAAAACCCTTGCAAAATGATTTTTAAATGTTTGTACATGTTTGTAAAAACTGTTTGTAAAAAGTATTTTGGACTATAGTTTTGAAAATTGTTTGGAAAACCTTTGTCAAATAAGTTTGAGGAATACTTACATCTCACCTAAAACTCTCTAGGTATACACCTATAAAATCGACCACTTACCCGTGTAAATTCTTAAAATCCACTTCTTGTAAATATAAGATGCATCCCTATGTAAATATTTGTACCTAGTTTTTAGCCAAAACCTTTTTGTTTTCAAAAATCCCAAAAACATTTGCAAAAGTAAAATACCAAAAACATTTGAAAACCCTTTTTGAAAAATCTAAAAAAATGCATATGCATCATCTTTTCAAAAATCCATAAAAAGTTCAAAATCTTTGAAAATTGCATCACAAAAAGATTTTCTGCATGGCATGAGCATTTTTTCGGATTGAGTTTGATAATTGAACAAGTTTAAGTAAAATCCGAAGATTGGAGCTTGGTTGGACCTTAAAATCTACCTAATTAATAGGAACCGTATAGGATATGGAATTGAGGTACTTCAGGTCTAGTTGACTTAATTCTTTGAGGATCACAGGACTTGGTTCGATGGATTCTTGACTACCTAAGTAGAGT
The DNA here is from genome assembly GCA_037367405.1 of Ottelia alismoides. NCBI lineage: Eukaryota > Viridiplantae > Streptophyta > Magnoliopsida > Alismatales > Hydrocharitaceae > Ottelia > Ottelia alismoides. Next base: position 298,100 of record JAZKJV010001523.1, on the reverse strand, counting down.
ATTTCGGAGTACACGCACGACTCTTGTTGATAATGACCTAACTTGGACACATGCACCTTTCATTTGGCTCAACTCAGTTGGAGTGGTAAGGGGTTGGATTTGCAGGTATGAGACGCACACAAGTGGAAACATTTGTCCTCCTCTAGGGAGGGAAGTGCATCCCAACCCATCCGGTGATGATGAGTTTTGAGGACAGGAGATTGTGGGTTGCAATAAAGCTTCAAAAGAGGGATAGTCTACTAGCTAAAGAGGAAAAACTTCCTATGTAAATGTTGCTGTATATAGTATTCAAAAAATGCAAAAAGCAAAAACTCCAAAAAAGTGGACAGGCATGTTCAAAAATAAAAATTCCTCCCGAAGTGTACATATGTGTATAGTCAAATAAGCAAGCTTGGGCTTCAAAGTCAAATCATGTGAGCCTGCAGCTCGATGACTTGACTACACTGGTCTTGCATCCAAGTATAGGTAGCTACACTGGATATCATCCATTCTTCTCTTCACCCCCTCCTCTTGACCTGGTAACCACTTGAACTTAGAAGGGAATACCCCGCTCCTCGAGGAATGAGTTGTTGGATTGGGAAATCATTAGGTTGTCATACTGGAGAAGACTGTCTCTTTGTCATTTCAGTTGGGGAGAGCCATTATCACTTACACTGTACGAGTCAGATTCATAGTCATAAGGGTTTGCGTATGAGTTGAAATATTTCTGACCTGGCTATTGAGAATACATGAGCAGAGTTTTGGAATTCTTGAAGGTTGTTGGATTTTAAATCCAGTTCTTATTAAGGTTCCGCCCGCACTAAATTTCCAAAGGTTCAACTTAAGCTCCAAACTTTGATTTTGTGAAGATAAGTTTGATTATCAAATTTAATCCAATTTTCTTCTTTTTCTTTTCTTTGTTTTTCTTTTCTGCACTTATTGCATAAGTGCTTGCTAGGGACTAGCAGGGCAAGTATAGGGGGATGATGAATCCATGTTTCACCATCTTTATTCTATCATTTTGGCCTTAAAAACCCAAGTAAATGCGGGTAAGTGGTGTTAATTCATGCATTTTATCATCCATGCATTATTGTGTAAATATTATATAAAATATGGTTTTTAAAGCCAAATTCATAGAATAAAAAAAGGAAAAGAAAAAGAATAAAATATTGTAAATATTTTATGACCCGAACCCCCGAGACCTAGGCATCTTGATGACTCGGCCGACAAGGAATAAAGTAGGGGGAGATAAGGGCCAAAATACAATAAAAATACCCTTTTATTTAATTAATTCTTTATTCATTTTGGGATCTATTTTTGGTTCCACTTTTATACCTCAAATAAATAAACTTTTTACATAAAATTTGATATAATTAAATATAGAAAAATACAAAATTGATTTCATACAAAAATAATGTACAGATAAAAAGTTATGATCTGAATAAGTTTCCAAAATCCCAACTTCCCAGACCTGTATCTCTCAAATAAAACTCGAAACGTATCAAAATCACTTTAATTGTATATAACTTTTAATAAGCTATTTAATAAAGGTGGTTTCATATTTTTCAGAGTTACGGTTTAAAAGTTGAGCTTTGGACCCCACTTGTATACTTATACTGATTAAAATATTCATTTTATTTATTATTCATTATTTTTATACTTTTATATTTTTATAATTTTGTAAATATTATTTATAATATATGTTTACATTAAAATCAGAATAAAACCTAAAGAATATACAAAAAAATAAGATACATGTATACAATACCTAGGTATAATACCTGTACAAATACCTATATAATTACTACTTATATTTTATTAAGTGTACAAAATAGATCAGAAAAATAAAATAAAAATATATTTAAGTGTGTAAAAATATTTTATAAATTTATAAAATAATAAATAAAATATAAAAAATAAAATATACAAAATAAAAATAAAATACTAAAATATATATATTTGTATACCTATACAAGCCATAAAAGGTAACTTGTATTTTTATACCTCTAAAAAATAAATAAAAACCATCAAAAAATACTTTCTAAAATAACAAACATTTCTTTATTTAATAACCTAAAATTAATGAAATCATTTAATATTTTTAATTTAATTTACAAACCTTTTAATTAATTCTTGTCTTTTTGCGGATGAGGTGGCCCAATTAGGCCACGCCATCCGTTGACCGGGGGTCAACTCCTTGACCCCAGGTCTGTGACCACGGGACCTGCGAGTGCACCCATTTTCTTGGTTTTTTCGTGGGCTAACCTTTCACCGTCTCGCCTAAGTCCCTTCTGGACTTTTGTTCTCCATGGATCGAGGATTCACGCTGGAGGATCTCCTCAGGCTGCGGATCATCGAGCCTCCAGTTTTCCCTCGTTCTTCAAGCCCGTTTCGCCATCCATTCAAATAGCTCCCCCTCCGCCCCTTTTGAATTTTGAACCCCATTTGACCTGTTCCTATCCCCCTTGCTTGTGCTCTGAACTGGTGGTGGTGACAGCACCACCTCCAGCCATCCAGGGCAGCGTTTGACGTGTTGATTGGGCGCTTCCACCTATCTCCGGCCACTTTGGCCGTGAGGTTTATTTCCTAGTTTTCTCAACCGGTCGAGGTTGCTTTTAGTTGCATTTCTTTGTTGTAGGTTTGTTGTAGTGCCATCATTAATTTCAGCCTTTTATTGGCTAGATTTGTGATTAATCCATCACCCGTTATCCCCCTCGTCGGAGCTTGATCCGGCGAGAACATAGTCACTCCATACACCAACCATCCACTCGCATTTGCCCTGGGAACCTCCTACTGTTGTCGTATATCTTCTTTGTAGGTCTCAGTAGCTAGGAGCCCCTCTTGGGGGTCGTTTTGCGAAACACCAAGCAACCTAGAGCATCCCTAGATCCTTCACGTCGTGGCGGACCTCCGACCTCTCTCAAGCCATTTTCCAACCGCCAATCAATTGTGCATCACTCCAGGAAGCTCCGGGGGCCATTTTGGAGCATGAAGGACCGCCGAAGAGGGAGGTAACGACCGGAAGAACTTTGCAGTGGCGGCATTCTTCCCCGTTCGTCCATCAACCTCCTCCGCTATCAGATCATCAAGGCGCCTCATACGAAGCAGTCACCATCGGATCGCGTTCGTACCAGCCGTCATATCTCCCAAGAGTCATCTAATTCGAGTCGTCTGTGGTGAAGCGTCATCGCGCATTCTCGTGTGGCCATGTGGCAAGTGGGAGGTGCCCCGCCGTCCGATCTGCTGGGTGAGGGAATTTTACAACAAGTACCCTCACCATTTTTGTAATATTTTATTAGTATCAAAGCTTTCCTCGGTCGTTCATTAATTTTTGTAAAATTTGCATAACGGCCCAAACCTTAAGATTATTTGCGATAGGGTCCTCGGCCACGTCACCTCACGTGCCTAGCACGCGTGAGGTGCGGGCGTTTTGCGCTTAGAGCCCACGGATTTTAAATATTGTTATTCAGTCCAGAAAGTAATCTTGCACGTTATTTATTTTTTGGATAATTTGCTAGTAGACCCCCATATTGTTGTTGATTACCATTAGGCCCCTGCTAGGCTCACGTGCATGGCACGTGAGCTCTGGCGCTTTTGCAGGGAAGGACCTTGCATGTAATGCATTTCTATTTGGTCCTGTAACTATTTAATTGTGTAATATAATTTCTGGGAAAATTGCATTTTATCCCTTGCACTTTCTGTTAATTACAAAAATACCCCTGTGAGAATGCAATTTCTTTTTGTTTGCTTTATTTATTTCATGCATCTATAAATCAATAAAAATCAGTATACATTCCTGTTGCAATGTGCTTCCACGCTATATTTTTGTCTTGATTTTTTTTATTGCATTTTATTATTTATTAAAAATAAAAAACAAGCATTTTTAGCACTATTTGCATTAGAAAATAGATAAAAATTAGAAAATGTTTTTAAAAAAATCCAAAAAAATATATTTTGTGTGCTTTTGTATCTTTCAACTTCAGTCCAAAAATCACTAAAAATTACAAAAGAAAACTCCTAAAAATTTTAAAACCCTAAAATCCTTTTTTAAAAAATTAAAAAATTCCTGAAAAATCCTAAAAATATAATTTCTGTTTCCTAATTTTCTTTATTGTATTATCTTTAGTTTAAAATTAATTTGGAGAACTTTTGACACTATTTGATATTTTTCATCTCCATTTTAATTTTTGGCCATTAATTTTGTTCACTATTTTCAGTATTTTTGACTCTAAAAATACCAAAAAAATAGGAAAAATATAAAAATCACAAAAACACTTTATTTCATGTATTTTGAGTATTTATCCTAATTTCCTCTCTCTCTAGTTTGTATATATTCCTTAAATATTATATCTTTATTAAAAGAAAAGGATAATACAAAAATATAAACTATAAAAAGCTAATACAAATCAGTAAATTAAAAATCAAAATACAAAAATATAAATTAAAATATGAATAAAAAAATATAAAATTAAAAACCCACAAAAAATAGCACTTGTATAGACGTATGATCACATTCATTTTTTTAGCATTATTGCCTTGATCTGTCCTGCTTGTTCCATGTATTCGACACTCTACACATACTTGCACATATACTCATCTTTGTTGTAGAGTTATAATAACTTTTAACTCCACACGCTTTTCATTGTATGATCTTTGTTGTGGGTTAATTGTTGTTTGAATTGGGATTTCTTGCGGGTCGCCACAGCGACTGCGTCTCTACCTTGTGTGAGACGTATTTTAGACTCGTGAAAAATCTCATTCAACACTGCAACGTGGCGCGACGAGGTCCGTTAGATCTAGATGTTCCAACGGTGGTGGGCTCGGTGCAATGTGTCATGATCAAGATCATGGGATCAGGAAGATCCAACGGTGCATGTGTTTCATCCTCTCCGGTCCGCCGCCTCCTGCGGCGGACATGGCGGGGCTCCGGTGATACTTTCCTGACTCCGCCTCCTTCTTCTGTGCTCGGTGTATCTCGCAGGTGGTTCCTAGATTGCTCAGAATGGTCGTGGAGGTGTAAGGGAACCGCCGGTGGTCCTGGATGAGGCTGGGGGGGTCTGAATGTCGGTGGCGACGAAGCTCGATGCAGCTCCGATGGAGATTCCGTCCAATGAAGAGAATGGCACCTGCAGGGTTAGTCTGTGCAAGGGAGCATGTGTAATGTGCTCGTGATGTGAGTGCGAGTGCAGTGGGAGTCCTGGAGCTAAGTGAAGGTGGTCGGTGACTTGCTCTGACGTAAAGGTGGAGCTTTGGTTGGAGGGAGTTACGAGGTGAAGTCGAAGGGAATGGAATGGCACGTGAAGATGGGAGCTTCGGTGCGAAGCTCGAGCGATGGTCGTTGGATGGTGATGTTGCACGGAGAAGAAGAATAAAATTGGAGAAAAACGCGAGGAAAGGAGGTAGAGATCGGAGAAGATGATGGAGGGGTCTACTTGGGGTTAGAAGCTCGGAGAAGAGCTTCATGGTCTTCGCTCAAGGGTCGGTAGCATCTTGAGCTCGAGCAGCTCGTTGGAAGAGCTACGACACAACAGAGGTGTGTCGCGGATCTCGCCGGAGGTATTCGACCGCCTTCGCTCGATGTTTGTGCTAAATCACTATCACCCATGAGGATAATAGAGCTTGGGGATACCTGCTGCAATGGCGGATGAGGTGAAAATTGGCCGGAGGGGAAATATTTATAGGAAGGATATGGAGGTGCACGTGAGGGAGAGGCTAGTGTACGTGGCGATTGTGGAGCGAAGGAGAGGGAGTCATGGGGTTCATGGTTGCTGGCGAGGATGGTGGAGGTGTGGTCTTCATCATGGAGCGGTCAATGGGTGGAGATGGTCGCTGTAGTGGCGGAGAAATTAGGAAGGGGCCGGCGCATAGACGAAGTGGGCGATGTACGTGAGGAAGGCGGCCCGAGGTAGGAGACGACTTCTCAGCTGTTGGATCTTGTGATCCAACGGTTGAGAGGTGGGTGCTCACAACCGGCTCAGATTAGATCAGATGGAAGGACAGTCAAGGGCTGAGGGCTAGACACGTGGTGAAAGCAGGTGAGGGCACTAGTGAGCGACCCAGATGTGATCTGGGGGAGCAATCGAACGACGTTGGAGAGTTGCGGGATAAATGGCCCGGATGGAAACGATCTAACGGCACATGGTAAATCACATGGCACAAGGTGATGGAGGCGGAAATGAGTGGACGTGATAAAATCTGGTCAATGATCCAATGGTTGGCATTGAGGCAGGGATGAGCGGCTTGGATCTGAAGAAGGGGAGGCCATTGGGTGGTTGTGGAGTGCGTGGCATGGTGCAATGAGATTTAGAAGGAGAAGGTGCCATCGAACGGTGGAGAAAGAGGGGCGTGTGGCGTGTTATGAGCAGGTCGCGTGGCGCAACCAGAGGGCGCCACGTGGCCTGATATGGATGGTTGGAAGAAAATATGAGATAAGGGAGAGAAGATTTGGAAAAACTCAAAACATAAAAGTTGTAGATCTCGATGAGATCTACAAGTTTCATGTTGACCAAAAACGGAAATGAGGTCAAATAAAGTACTAAAATACAAGGGTACATATATACATACATATAGTGTACAAAAGGGGTCCCAAAACTCAAGTTTTGCATACAAGCTCTGATTGAAATGAAATTGGTCTCATTTTGAAGGCCTCTGAATGTGTACTAATTTAAAAGTTAGTAGGCCTAGATCAAAGGTTGTATGAGAGAGATATGTGCATTCTAATGTCTAAGTTCTCTATCTGGGTTTGGGGTTTTATTGGGTAATTATTCAAGTTAGAAATTTTTTGATATTTTCCTTGTATTATTAGTCAGTAATATATACAGTATAGAGTTGGTTTTATTGGTTTTGGAGTGAGTATAAAATACATACAAATAGGTGAAATACAGGTGAATATTTACAAGTGTTTTGGGCTTCTTATTTAATGCTAAAATGCATATATTACTTATGCATGCATGAATGCTAATTATGCAATATAAGTGGAAATATGCATCTAATTACTCGGGAACAAAGCTCTATATTTAAATTTAAGAGTGATGAATCACAGATTCATCAACCCCCTATACTTAAACCTTGCTCGTCCCCGAGCAACTAAAATGAAATGCAAAAGTGAAATGATTTTGGGTTCCATACCAAGATCTTGAACAAAAGTTGAAAATGGAACTTAACTTGACCTTTGGATTAATTGTGTGGCAGAACCTTATTGGGATCTGAGTTTAAGACCTAACAGGCTTTAAGCTCCACAAGTCTTCTATTCAAGATGCATTAACAATCAGGCCAGAACAAATCCTCAAATGCAGATTTCTTCTGACTATGATTCTTACTTGTACTATGTAAGTGAAAAATAGCTTATCCACATCAGAAATGGCTCAAAACCAGCCTCCTCTAACAAGGTAACTCTAATTCCCCGGTCCAGTAACTCTTTCCTCGAGGAGCGGGGTATTCCCTTCTAAGTTCAAGTGCAACCAGCTCAAGAGGAGGGGTGGAGAAAAGAATGGACGATAGCCAGTGTAGCTACCTATCCTGGGATGCCTGACCAGTGTAGCCAAGTCATCCAACTGCAGACTTCTTGCTAATATACACACTCAGACATGTATTTTATTTTCTATCTGGCATGTCTACTTTTTTGGAGTTCTTGCGTTTTTGTCTCTTTTTTTAACTATATACACGGTGCAGCATGTACATAAGGAGTTTTTCCTCTTGAGCCAGTAGACTATCCCACTTTTGAAGCATTATTGCAACCCACAGCATCCCGTCCTTAGACGTCAACACCACCGGGCTAGGTTGAGATGCACTACCCTCCCTAGAGGAGGACGGATGTTTCCACCTGTGTACTACTCCAAGCTAAAGGAATCTACCTCCTCACCACCTCATCAATGAAGAGCTACGTGCATGGTGCTTGTCCAAGTTAGATCATTATCTAAAAGAATCATGCGTGTGCACGAGATATTCTACTTAGACTAATCAAGATGACATGTGAACATAGACTTGTGGCTCAAAGAATTAAGTCACTTTATCTGAGAAATCTTAACTCCATTTCCTATAAGGTTCCTCTAAAATTAGGTGGATTAAGGTTGAATCAAGTCCCTCCTCAACATCTACTCATAAATTGGTTCAGAACCCACTAGCTTTTCACTTTGCATATACAAGATATGCAGATGAGGTGCAGATGATATGCTATGTAGATGAATGAAATGCAAGACTCTTTTTCTTTCTTTTTAAGAGATGATGTACAAGAGTAAATTAGAAGACTTTGATTTTGATGATTTTTTTTCAAAATTTGGTATACCTCCAATTTTACAACAATTTACAAGAGTTTCATAAGTATTATTCAAATTATACCAATGTTATACAATATAAATGTATTTTACAAAAAAATTCTCCATTTTTTACCCATACCGTAATTATTGTATAGTATATACAAAAATACGTGAAAGTACAAGCTATGGTTAAAGTATATATGTAATATATGCACGCCCCCTATACTTAGCGTGTGCTATGTCCTCAGAGCGTGAAAAGCGATGAAAAAGACATAGCTCGTGCTAAATGTAGAAGAGCTAAAATTATGAAAAGTATAGAAGTCGCTCCGCCCCCCTATACTTAGGCTCTAGCATCCTAAGTGTAGAAGAAGATTGAAAATGGGGCAGGCGAGGTCGAGAGGGGAAGTGGATGAGTATATACATGATGGTAATCGGTCCCCCCCTATACTTAGGCTTTTGTCAGTCGAAGTATAAGACAAGATTGGGTATGAGGAACGATGAGATCTGGAGAATATACAAAGCATAGTGAAAGACTCGGGTCACTCTCCCCCGTATACTTAGGATATGGTCATCCTAAGTATAGCCATAAAATGAAATGATATGGAGCTGGGGCGAGTGATTCGAATCACTAGGGAGGGAGGGAGAGAAAGTATATACAAGAAAGAGTGAGAATATACAAGGATTAAGAAAGTTTGTGACGAACCTTCTTACGGACGCGAGGAGGTGGATAATATACATATGTGTCGTTGTCGGAATCGTCCTCAGATGAATAATAGTGAGGTGTAGGGATCGTCCAACAAGGGTCGACACACGGTTGCTTGCTTAGATATGGCTTAAGAACAGCTGAACTGAGCTCACTCATATAAATCACCTTATCTGGACCAGAAGAGGATTCCTCAGAAAATTCCTTCTCTGGTATGTTGAAGGAAACTTTCTTAGTCGGTTTTCTAGAACCTACATCATTGAGAGGGAGTGGAGAATGATGCGCCTTGAGGGGTTCGGGGGAGCTCCTCGAGGAATCATTTCTTGACTTCCTCTCACTAGATAACCGGCTAGACTTTGAAGGTCCGGAATGAGGTGTGGTGCTGACCATGGGTTCCTCATCAGACGAGTCACCATATAGATTGTAATATTCCTGAAGGATCAACATATGTCTCAGGAAGGTGCTAGTGGTCCCAGTTGGCTTGGTATTATTGGGCTCTTGTGTCGGATCATCAAAATGGTCAAGGTAATCAACAAAGGTCGTGTCTGACTCAATGATAGCTAATGATCGTGAGTCCTCCTTCGAAGATGTCATGGTGGTGGTGCAAGCAGTTGATGAAGTGGGGAGTCTCAGAACCAACGTTCGTCCAGATAGTCAGTCTCTCGAGTATAGCAGAGAGGTGAGACTCATCTACCTATCGATGGTAAAGATTGTCAGTAGATGTACGGGTCACCTTAGAGTAAAGTGTATCAAAGAATGGGCGAGATCGGAGCGCTCCCAATGCTGAAAAATCAATCTCCTGAGTCTCGTAATCTATAGTCGCCTTAGCTGAGGCTAAGAACGTCTTCCCGAGAATAATCAGAAACTGGTTGAACTCTCCTCGGTGCTCAATGTCAATGACTGTGAAGTCTACCTGGAGTAGAGCACCTTGGAAGGTAACGATGACTAAAATATTTCCTCTAGACCGTTTGATAGATCGATCTGCCAGCTGAACGATCTCTCTCGACTTTCTGATTAGTATGAGTTTGAGCTTGTCAAACACAGAGGTCGGGAGGATATTTATCGGAGAATCATCATCAATTCTTGCATGGGCAAAGATAGTGTATTTGATTTCACATTCAACCCCAAGCAACCGCTTCACTCTGTGGCTCTTGGTCTTTCTCCCCATCACCAAGGAGGTGGCCATAGACACTATGTGTCTCTCAGTTCTTGTTCTCTTAGTACCTGACCTCTTGGGCGTCAATTTACTCTTTACAGATCTCTTAAGGTCGGGGAAGTGATCTATGGCCTTTATTAAGGGAAGATTAAAAATCAGTTCTTCATCGAGTGCTTCCCTTAGGGCAGGATCTAATTTTTTTAAGTCTTTTCCATTTTTTATTTTTATGTTATTTTTTGGTTTTTCAATTTTTTGGTATTTTTGGTGGATGAATGATCAGACTCAGGATTGGAGGGTAAGTTGTTAGTATAAAAGGGAGGTAGAGTGGACTCCAGCAGTACAAAATCTGTGGGTTCCCTGATGCTCACTCGGTTTTCAACATCAAATCTACTTACTTTCTTTTCCACTTTCATACTCAGGCTGGAAGAAATTGAGTGCAATATTTCCATGACATCTCTCAACTAGTTACCAAATGATGCATTTTTCTTAATAAGTCTACAGATGTCATCCTCCAGAAAATTCTCATGATAAATCATGGGAGAGTCATGCGCAATTGGATGATACTGCTGAGATATTGGGGTCTCATACTCAACATACCTAGACTCTGGCATGTAATGTTGGGTCGAGTATGGACCATCTGAATGGCAGACACTAGTCGGAGCCTCACATGATGGAGTCAATAAAGAGGGGGTTCGTAGATTGAATCCATGAGTCCAATCCTATGAATGTGTAGACTCTCTAAATGACTAGGAAGACGGTTGATCAATGTATGATTGATCACTAAAGTCAATCAAGTCAGGAAGATCATTAGGTGCATGCCTCTCCATTCGGTATGTTCGATCAACCAAGTAATTATGCGAGTCGTCTGTCTCAGCAGTGGCTTGCTCTTCGTATGGTTCATTGATTCCAGCAAGCTCTTGAGAATAAGGACAGACATCCCAAGATGGAAGTTGGTCCGGAGTGTTAGAATATGGAGTAGATGAGACATGCGAAGAAGTGGAGAAGTCAGTCGAAGTTTTGACTTCATAATCGGGTCGAGGTGGAACCGACCATGGGTAAGGGTTTCCCGTGGATGGCATAGATACATGGAAGAAGGAGAAGGCGAAGATGAACGGTATATGGTCGGGAGGAATGACCAGAGGTTTCAGGGTATAGGGACCAATATCCCGACATCTTGAAGAAGAAAGGATGAATGTAATCAGATCGAGGTAGAAAATGTGCAATTACATACGATAACACACACTGACATAAACAAAGACAAACGCAAGAGCAAACTTGAGTTCATACTCAACACGATGAAGGACCCGAAACCGAGTCCGATTAGTCTAGTTGCTTTTAAGTGTGATTTTTCAAGCAAGTAGCAAAGGTTACGTGGCATATAGGGAAGTTGGCTCAAAGTCGGATGCGTCTTCCTTGTTTAACCAGTCGCCTAAGATACTGGTGCCCTTCCTTTCTTCGCTCATATCCCAAGTTGATGAGTTCAAAGACCTGCCCCTATCTACCTACAAGCAGGAAGAGGCTAACAAGGCTGGAACATCACCCCGAGGGTTTACTAGCAACTTGTCGCGAAGCACCTCTAGTTCACCCCTATCTACCTGTGAACATGCGGAGATTACTTGGTTCTAGTCAGTGAACCTGAGAAAATTCAAATCGTGATATTTTCTAGGATCAGCTGGTACGTGATATGGAAGGCGGGGATTTGGACTCTACCTTAGGGTGTGCACAAACACTCAAGTACACTCACTCAGCCTGAAAACAAGGTCAGGGTTACTCTCCCGCAGACAAAGATTAATTTTAGTCAATTTTTTATCCAATTCAATTAGCAGTACTGATTCTAGATATTAGCTGTCATTGTAATTAATCTACACAAACAATCACATCTACCATCCAGTCCCAATTCTTTTATCGTAGGTTAGAAAAATCGAGAGAGAGAGAGAGAGAGAGAATTGGAAAAAGCTGATGCGATCGAGAAAACGATGACGAATGCTTGAATAAGAAGACTTACAGTGCATCCAGCTCTCTACAATGTGGGATGCAATATTGAATTGAAATTTTTACACTAAATGGAATGCAAGCGAGAAAAAGCCGCTCCTAGACAAGCAATTCTATTAGCGAGTGAATAACATGTTATATTTAGCTAAGATATGCAGTCTACGTGAGTCTTTCATGTGTGTAGTGTGGTCCTAAAATTTTACGAGTACAAACTGGTCCTAAAATAGCTCTAAGAGATGCAAGTGCAGGTCCTATTCTACGCAAAGCAATACACACAGCACACGGCGACACGTTTCCACTATGTTTACACATGCGAGAACCCAAACGGGAACCGTTGGAAAAATGCAAAAAATAGTGAAAATGACAACAATTACAAGTCCTCACAATCACTCAAAATATTTAAATGTAAACTCCTCGGTTCGCCTGGCGAAGCGCCTTCGATTCCTCGTTTTCCTTGCACAAAAATAATTTGACATTAGATAAAGGACGACACAAAATACATAAAAATAAACAACATAGAAATATTAAAAGCCGGGAATCAGACTACCCGACGATGGAAAATCAAAAACTCAAAATTTCCTAAAAATTAACCTAAGTCGTGCCTCCCCGGCAACGGTGCCATTTTGACATTGCCTAGTCTACCCTTGTTAATTCAATAAAATTAATGATTAAATTGAATTTTGAATCCGTTGTAGTCGGGTAATCGAGACTTCATCAAAAACCACCTCAATTAATATTCAATTAAATGCGAGCGGCACATTTTTATTTTACTTGGGCAATCCCAAGGTAGAACTCATGGAGGCAGCTTTCTCCTTAGGTAAATTTTTAGTTAATTCAGATATCAGATCTTCAGAAGGATATTTTTGGTCTTTTCTTGCAATTTTTATGCAAGAAAGGAAAAGCAATGGAGTTTCGAGCCAATTTTACAAGTTAATTCAAAGAGGTGATCAATTGAAGTCCAAAAATTATGACAATTGACCATAATATGGAATGCTATGAACCTAAGTGTCTACAATATTTTTGGAATTTTTTGACTCTAAATGAATTTATTATGAATAAAATATGGATGCAGGATGATTTTTACATAATTAATTTTAATAAATACCAAACACATGATTTCCAGATATAAAAAGTATCCTAGATTGATCTAAGTATGATGAATCCAAGAAAATTAATCAACCTAAAATTTTATGTGAATTTGAACTATTTAAAATCAATTAAGAAAATCATTGTTTAATTTATTCAGGCCTCATGATGCGTGCAAATGCAATGATTTTTGGGCACAGTGTAGGGTACTTTATCCTAAGTCTAATGTGATTTTATCGTGATTTTTGGAGCAACAAGGAATTCAATATAAATTATAAGGCACACAGTGGGCAAAATATCGAAAATTTCACCAATTAAATATTATTAAATTCCATATGACTCACAAAAATAAAACAAATGTCACATGAGATAAAGGACAAGTTGGGCTACAACATGTAATTTTTAGAATTTATAAATGATTAAATATGGACACCTAAATATGTGTGCAAAGATAGGGACCAAAATGCAATATAGGAATTAAAAATTTCTTAAAATAAAATGTACTCACAGGGACGTAAATGCAATTACATATAATATTGAGGGGGTAGATGCAAATATCCCACAAAGTCACGTGTTCCTCGCGTGACGCGCCTAGTAGGGACCAATTTGTAATTTCTGAAAGTTACAGGGGCCTCTATGTAATTTACCCAGTCCTCATGTGCAAAACACGTGCAGGGCTAGACTCGTACGGTGATCGAGGCTCAGTCGGAGGCTTGGGTGGCTCAGGAGGCTCGGATCAGCCTCGGGTCTGCTTCGGTGGCTCCGAGCCTAGGGTCGTTGAAGAGGCTCGGAATCTCCACGTGGTAGATGCTAGGCCGCTAGATCAGAAGTGATCCAACTGCAGTAGAGGCTGGAAACTGGCGTAATCAAGGACCGTCGGATCAGGAAGATCCAACAGTGCATGTGCTTCGTCCTCTCCGGTTCGCCGCCTCCTACGGTGGACTTGGCGAGGCTCCAGTGATGCTCTCCTGGCTCCGCCTCCTTCTATCGTGCTCAGTGTAGCTCGCTGGTGGTTCCTGGATTGCTCAGAATGGTAGTGGAGGTGTAAGGGGACCGCGGGAGGTCCTGGATGAGGCTGGAGGAGGTCTGAATGCCGATGGAGACAAATCTTGATGCAGCTCCGGTGGAGATTCCGGCCAATGAAGAGAATGGAACCTGCAGGGTTAGTATGTGCAAGAGAGCGTATGTAATGTGCTCGTAATGTGAGTGTGAGTGCAGTGGGAGGCCTGGAGCTAAGTGAAGGTGGTCCGGTGACTTGCTCCGCTGTAAAGGTGGAGCTTTAGTCGGAGGGAGTTACGAGGTGAAGTCGGGGGGAATGGAATGGCGCGTAAAGATGGGAGCTTCGGTGCGAGGCTCGAGCGATGGTTAGTAGATGGTGATGTCGAGCAGAGAAACGGAATAAAATCGGAGAAAAACGCAAGGAAAGGAGGTAGAGATTGGAGAAGATGATGGAGGGGTCTACCTGGGATCAGAAGCTCGGAGAAGAGCTTCCTGGTCTTCGCTCAAGGGCCGGTAGCATCCTGAGCTCGAGTAGCTCATTGGAAGAGCTGCGACACGGTGGAGGTGTGCCGCGGATCTTGTCGGAGGTACTCGACCGTCTTCGCTCGATGTCGTGCCCAATCGTTGTCACCGATGAGGAGAGTAGAGCTCGGGGGTGCCTCCTACAATGGAGGATGAGGTGAAATTTGACCGGAGGGGGAGTATTTATAGGAAGGATATGGACGTGCAAGTGAGGGAGAGGCTGGTATGCGTGTAGTTTGTGGAGCAAAGGAGAGGGCGTCATTGGGTTCATGGTTGCTGGCGAGGATGGTGGAGTTATGGGCTTCATCGTGGAGCGGTCAAAGGGTGGAGACGGTGGTTCTAGTGGTGGAGAAAATAGGAAGGGGCTGGCGCATAGGTGAAGTAGGCGACGTACGCGAGGAAGGCGGCCCGAGGTAGGAGACGACTTCTCAGTTGTTGGATCTTGTGCTCCAACGGTTGAAAGGTGGATGCTCACAAGCGGCTCAGATTGGATCAGATGGAAGGACGATCAAGGGCAGAGGGCTAGACACGTGGTGAAAGCAGGTGAGGGTGCTAGTGAGCAGCCCATATGTGATCTGGGGGAGCGATCGAACGGCGTTGGAGAGTTGTGGGATGAATGGCGCGGATGGAAATGATCGAGGGCACATGGTAAACCACGCGATGCAAGGTGATGGAAATGAGTGGCTGTGATAAGATCTGGTCAATGATCCAAGGGTTGGCATTGAGGCGGGGATGAGCGGCTTGGATCTAAAGAAGGGGAGGCCATCGGGTGGTTGTGGAGTATGTGACGTGGTGCAATGATATTTAGAAGGAGAAGGCGCCAACGAACGATGGAGAAAGAGGAGCGTGTGGCGCGTTATGAGTGGGTCGCTTGACGCAACCAGAGGGCGCCACGTGGCCTGATCTGGATGGCTGAAAGAAAATGTGAGATAAGGGAGAGAAGATGGTCGAATTTGGAAAAACTCAAAACATGAAAGTTGTAGATCGCGATGAGGTCTAAAAGTTTCATATTGAGCAAAAATGAGGTCAAATAAAGCACTAAATTACAAGACATATGTACATGCATATAGTGTACAAAAGGGGTCCCAAAACCCAAGTTTGCATACGAGCTCTGATTGAAGTGAAATTGGTCTCATTTTTAAGGTCTCTGAATGTGTATTAATTTAAAAGTGAGTATACTTAGATCGGAGGTTGTATGAGAGAGATATGTGCATCCTAATGTCTAAGGTCTCTATCTGGGTTTGGGGTTTTATTGGGTAATTATTCAAGTTAGAAATTTTTGGTATTTTCCTTGTATTATTAATTAGTAATATATACAATATAGAGTTGGTTTTATCGGTTTTGGAGTGATTATAAAATACGTACAAATAGGAGAAATACAGGTGAATGTTTACAAGTGTTGGGATTCTTATTTAATGTTAAAATGCATATATTACTTATGCAAGCATGAATGCTAATTGCAATATAAGTGGAAATATGCATCTAATTACTCGGGAACAAAGCTCTATTTTCAATTTTAAGAGTGATGAATCACATATTCATCAGTATCATCAACGAGAAGTTAGACCGCGTCGAGCTCATTGAGAAGAAGCAGTTCCAGGGTATGTCACGGATGGATCAAATGGCACATACGCTGAGTGACCTGAAGACCCAGATCCTGTATCTCCAGGAGGCACACACAGCACCTCAGCCTAGTCTCAGGTCACGGGCGGATCCTAGCAGCAGCTGCTCGACCCAGCACTCCGGCCAGCACAGACGGGTTCACCATGTTCAGGCGGAGTCTTTCCAACAGCTGCAGCAGTAGTACTTCCAGCCACCACAGTCTCAGGACACTCAGATGGTGGTGTACCTGCAGAATCAGCCCATTGTAGTCCTTCCCCCACCTCCTTACGAGCAAGAGCCATTGATGGACATCAACGGGATTTGTACAACCGACCACATCATGGGATCCGTCAAGACCATCCCAGATTCCGTTGGTCAGTCGGAGGTGCCTCTTCCCAGCAGCCTCCAGTTAAGGGTGGGCAGTATAGCCACTAGCAGCAGCAATCCTAGTTCCCACAGCCCCAGCAGCACTACCAGCAGGGTCCTCGTCCCTACCACCAGGGACAGCCGTGGAGGTAGCAACACCGCCCTCAACAGTACTCTCAGCAGTATCCCCCTCATCCTTCCCAGCAGCAGCCTCACTTCCAGAGAGGCAACCTATCCAGTTCTCATGGGTCAGCCTATGAGAACCCAGCACTTGATGACATGGCCCGCCTTGTTTCTAAGCAGCGGTCCATTTTCAGACAGGAGATGGACAAGTCTCGTCAAGAGATAAGAGAGATCGTCAAGGGCAAGGCCACCATACCCTCTCAGATCGAGCCAAATCCGAATAACCTGAAGAGAAAGTCTGAGCAGGTACAGTTCACAGAGACCACCACTCCTAGTGATTCTTTGGGTGATATTGCTTCATATACATTAGATGCAAACTTTGTCACACTTAGGAGCGGTAGGATGCCAGCCGGTGGATCCTTGTATGAGTGACGACACCATGAGGACTCGAGAGCACCAAACGAGTAAGGGAGCAGTGCTGATGCTGCTCATGATGATGTTGATGACGTTGGTGCTGATGCCACCAAGGATGTAGATCCAGCCGACTGTATTAAGGTCGTCACTTCACCATATACAGGAGGTGGTGCTGATGCCACCAGACATGTTGATGCTGAGCCAGAGAGCGATGTTGATGCCACTAGTCCAGATGTCGCGGGTGGTACTGAGGCCACCCATTCTATTTCTGTTGCATTTAAATTTTTTTCTGTATCTCAGGACTACTTAGAAAAATCCAAAAAAAATTAATAAAGGAAAGGGATCTTTATTTGTGTGTCCATCTGCGATGCCGGGAGATATTTGTATGGATTTTGTTTCTTCTCAACAGCAGGGACCCATTCCTAGCCCTTCATCTGAGGAGGGCCCAGCCATGCCCTTCCCTCAAGCACTCCACTTGGCTAAGGGGAATAAAAAAGAAAATCCAAAAAAAATCTCAGCAGTTAGAGTTCAGATAGCAGATGATAGATAGATTCCATATTCAGCTGACTCTACAGGAGGCCCTTGAGCACATCCCTCTCTTCCAGAGGAACCTTAGAGAGAAGACTACCATTCGCAGGAAGAAGAGGAACCATCATGCAGAGATCCATCTGCTCACTAGGTCCACCTGCTTCGCCATTCAGAACCGTCTTCCAGCCAAGAGGCCAGATGTAGGAGCTCCCTATGTCAGATGTCACATTCATGAGCAGATATTTTATCGAACTCTATTAAACAGCGGCTCTTCCATCAACCTACTTCCGGCGGCCTTACTCAACCAATTCGAGTTTGGCCCTCTTCGAGAAAGTAGCACAGTCCTTCAATTTGCTGATAGATATGTCAAGAGGCCGAAGGGGTTGTTGAAGGACGTGGTCGTCGCAATTCAGGGCCTGCAATTTCCCATGGACTTCGTCGTGTTGGACATGGAGATCCCTGAGTATGTGACCGATACCCCCATCATTTTAGGATGCCCATTCTTGGACATGGCCAAGGTTGTGCCCGATCATGATAGTGGGAAGGTGTACTTTCGCGTCGAGGGCGAGGGTATACAAATAGAGGTGATCGACGAGACTAGAGCGTGAGATTCAGCCATCGCCGAGCAGCTCAGTGATTCAGAGCAAATGACAGAGGCAAAGCGAGACATCCACCAGGAGTGTGATTTTGCGATTACATATGATGAAGTCGCTTAGACCGAGCCCGTTTAACAAGATATCCTCTCACATTCAGATGCCACAGATTCCCAGATCCTAGCATAGGAGAGCTTGGAGAGTGTACTCGTGGTAGAGGAAACATTCGAGGCTGCAGACCACGTTCAGGATAGCGAGGCAGTTGATATTTCTTTTGATTCAGACTGAGATCCCTCGAAGTAGATATTGATTGGGCAGAGTTTGATGAATTGATACCATGTCTGATTCCTACATAGCCAGCAACTAGGGTGGGGACTGATCCGATACATAGCACAGATACACTAGTAGAGCAGTCTACATCAGTTTTACATGATCAGCGAGAGTTCTCCCATGCAGATTTGGTTGCCTTCACTCAGAATTTTTAGAGGCCATATTTGCCAGCTCCCAGTCGCCCAGAGTTGAAGCTTTTGCCGTAGTCGCTGAAGTATAGATTCCTTGCGGGTGAGCATGAGATGTGCCCAGTCATTATCTTAGTATACTTGACTGGTGAGCAATAATCTCGTTTGATGGAGGATCTTGAAAGGAACCGCAAGGAGATAGGATGGAGTGTAGCTGATCTCCAAGGGATAAGTCCGGCCCTGTGCTCCCATCATATCTATCTCGAAGAGGATGCTGGGCCATTGCGTGAGTTCTAGCGACGGCTGAACCCGAACCTTCGAGAGGTTGTCATGAAGGAGATCTCAAAATGGTGGAGCGCCGATTTTATCTACCCCATATCCGACTCCAAGTGGGTTAGTCCATTACATGTGGTGGCCAAGAAGACGGGCATCACTATAGTTGTGAGTGAGTATAGAGAGGAGATAGCTGCCCGAGTACCTACTACTTGGAGGGTCTATGTGGACTACAGACGATTGAATCATGCCACCAAGAAGGATCATTTCCCGCTCTTTTATTGATCACATTATAGAGAGGCTAGCTGGAAAGAGTCATTACTATTTTATTGAGGGTACTTCGGCTACAATCAGGTGGCCATTGCACCCGAAGACCAGGACAAGACTACATTCACATGTCCGTTTGGGACATATGCTTTAAGACGGATGCCCTTTGGTCTATGTAACGCTCCGGCGACATTCCAAAGGTGCATGTTGCCCATCTTTTCGGACATGGTGGGTGATTGCCTAGAGATCTTCATGGATGATTTTTTGGTCTATGGCGATGGGTTTGATGCGTGTCTTGACTGCCTAGACTGTGTTCTTCAACGTTGTATTGAGGTCCATCTAGTTCTATCTTGGGAGAAGAGTCACTTCATGGTGACTCAAGGGACGGTGCTTGGTCATATCATCTCCAACAAGGGCATGGAGATTGATCCAGCCAAGGTGGATATCATCAGGAAACTCAATCCACCATCCAACCTGCGACAGTTACGGTCTTTTATGGGGCACATCGGTTTCTACCGACGATTAATTCATGATTTCAGCAGGATTGCCCGACCGTTGACTGAACTGCTGACCAAAGACACCGAGTTCATTGTAGATGATAAGTGTCTTACATCATTTAAGACTCTCAAGAGTCTAGTTGTCGAGGCTCCTGTCCTTCAGCCGCCCGATTGGTCTCTCCCATTCGATATCATGACGGATGCCTCCTATTTGCTGTGGGGGCGTGCTGGGACAGAGGAGAGATGGAGTGCCTTTTTTCATTCACTGCGCTAGCTGTACATTGGATGTCGCACGGTAGAACTACACTGTCACTGAGAAGGAGATGCTAGCCATAGTTTTTGCCTTGGATAAGTTCAAATCATATATCATTGGATCTAGAGTGACAATCTTTACTGATCATACCGCCATCAGGTACCTCATGGCAAAGAAGGATGCCAAAGCGAGACTAACTAGATGGATCCTTCTACTCTAGGAGTTTGATATTGAGATTAAGGATAAACCTAGAGACAAGAATGTGGTGGCAGACCATCTCTCCTGATTAGAGCATCTTGAGGAATCTGAGCATACTTATCCCATTTCTGAGGCCTTTCCAGATGAGGTGATCCTTGCTATCGCCTCGCTCCTGTGGTATGTCGACATTGTGAACTATCTTGTTGCCAAGAAAGTTCCACAAGGTTGGCCCAGGCCATGACTTGAGACCTTCCTTACAAAGGCCAAGTCTTACCATTGGGAGGATCCCATTCTTTATCATGAAGGAGGGGATAGTATCTATCGTCGGTGCATTCCTCAGGAGGAGCACCATAGTGTCCTCACCTACTGCCACAAGCTAGAGGCAGGGGGACATCATTCTGCGAGGAGAACGGTACAGAAAGTGCTCCAATCCAACCTATGGTGGCCTACCCTCTTCAAGGATTATGATGAATTCGTGAAGAGGTGTACTGATTGTCAGAGGATGGGCACTTATGGACAGCATGATATGATGTCGATGCAGCCCATTCACTTATGTGAGGTTTTTAACGCATGGGGCATCGATTTATGGGTCCATTCCTTAAGAGTCAGGGATTTGAGTGCATTCTGTTGGACGTGGATTATGTTAGTCATCGGGTTGAGGCCATCCCCGCCCGAACCACACATGCTAGGATTGTTTACTGATTTTTAAGGAAGAATATCATTTCACAGTTCGGGGTTCCTAGAGTTTTGATATCTGACGGGAGGTCTCATTTCGTCAATGACAAGGTAAAGGCCCTTGCTGGCGAGTTCAACATTGACCATCTTATAGCCACTCCATATCACCTTCAAACCAATAGTCTTTTGTTGAAGTATCGAATGGGGAGATCAAGATGATATTGCAGAAGGTAGTCTGCCCAAACCGAAAGGATTGGTCACAGCATTTGGACTCAGTCTTGTGGGCATAACGTACTTTCTTCAATACTCCTTTGGGCACATCTCCCTTTCTTTTTATTTATAGCCAGCCCTGCCATTTACCTGTTGAGATTAGGCAAAAGTCACTCTGGGTTGTTACAGATATATTATTGGATCCAGTGAGTATAGGAGATCAAAGGAAGGCAGAATTGGCAACCCTAGAGTAGCTTAGAGATACAGCCTTTTCGAACAGTCTACAGTATAAGGAGAGAGTGAAAGAAAGGCATGATTCTCATATCAGCCATAAGCAGTTTGAGCCATATCAGAGAGTATGGTTGTTCAATGCTAGGCTTAGATTATTTCCAGGGAAGTTGCAGAGCAAGTGGAAGGGACCATACCCGGTCCGAAAGGTACATGAAAATGGGAGTATTGGCATATATGAGATGTCATCTAAGTCTACCTTTCGTGTTAACGGGCAGCGGCTCAAACCATTTCTAGATCATGAGCCGTTGATCGTTGGCGTTGCCCCGATTCATTTTGCATGAGATGTGATCTTTGACTCACATCTATTGCATCTCATGCCTGATTATCACTATCTTCCGCCTTGTAGAGATCCAGATGTCCATATCATCTCATTCTTTAGTCCAACACCCCATTTGCATCTAATGATTATGCTATACATAGGGTGCACCTTATGATGAATCTGCGATTCGTCATCTGTATTCATTTATTTTAGCTTAAAATCCCTTATAAAACACCTGCATATAACACTAACTCCATATTCTTACTAACTTGCATCTGTAAATATTGTACACTTCTTACTAATTTTAACCTAAAATAAATAAATAAATAAATAAAGGAAAAATAAAGAAAAGAAAATAAAAAAAGAAGGAAGAATGTATACAGGCTGACCCGAACCCCGAGAGAAGGTCAAGACTTGACCTGATCGACCAGGAATAAAGTAGGGGGAGATAATGGTCCTTAAGCAGAAAATCAAAAAAAAAATGTGTGTGTTGTTGTAAATACTTCTCACTTAGTTTGTGTATATCTGTATAAAACTAACACTAATTTATTTTTGCATTAATTGACCACAAATCAAATAACTTTCAAAACCAAAGTTGTAAATAAAAATGTGTCCTAATAAATAAAAATAATTACACAATTAAATCATGTACAGAACAAAAGTAGCCACACTTGGAAAAAACCACCAAGCACTAATTGAAAAATCAATTCCGGATACATGTGAACTCAAATTAAACCAATCTCACTTCCATTGGATTCTAAATTAAATTATCTTCAAAATGGCTGTAATTTTATAATTTTTGGAGTTACAGTTGAAAAGTCAGTTTTCTGGGGTGGTTTGTGCAATTTTCACATGTATTTTGTGCATATTGTATTTTTATATATTTGTAAATATTTTTACTAATAAAAGTTAAAATAAAAAAATAAAATTCTTAAAACAAAAAAAGGTTAATTTCCTCATTTATCCTTGCATATAATGTCAAATATGTATATAGTATATGTATATAGTTGCTATTTTTAATTAACCATCATAAAAAATAAAAAAAATATTTTTTAATTCAAATAAACAGAGTGTCGAAAATTCTAAAAAAATAGATAATTTTGTAAATAGATTTATCTATTTATCTTTATCTCATTTCAATTTTTGAATCCATCTTATCTCTTTCACCAAAAAAATTCAAAAATTCATTTCAATTTTCATCTCTCATCTCCTTATCCAAAAAATTCAAAAATTAAATTTCATTCCATCTTTTCTATTTATGTGGCTCCTTCCCCCTCATTCCAACTTGATCAATCTTTAGAGAGAGGGGCCCAATATCCGAGAGAAAATTTCGTCGAGAAAGTTGCCTAGCCTCCAAGCCGTCCGATGACAGCGAGTCGGCCTTCTCGAGGCGATCACGGTCCCTTTTCCGCTCCTAAGGTGAGATCCACATTTTTTTTCTTCGTACTTTTATCTTAGTTTAATCATAGTTTAGTTCTTCGCATTTTTTATCATCATTTTTATTTCTCTAGATCTTAGAAAATTTTCATCTCGTGTTTGATCCGCCACCGATTGGATTTTTCATCGCATTTTCTCAATCTCCACACGTTCTATTTCTACCTCCCATGATATCTCAACTCCGACCGCATACGGTGGTCGGAGATCGGATCCGACTCTTTCATTTCCTACGGATCCCCGTTCATATTTCGATTTGTAAATAAATAAAAAAATAAAAAAAACATATAATTATTTTTCTTGTCTAACCTTTTTTTGCATGAGAATCAAAATAAAAAAACAATAATAAAAACATTTCTTATTTTTCTTTGATTTTATTTTCAGATTTACAAAAATTCAAAAAAATACAAAAAAATAAATTAAAAAAGAGGGGAACGGCAGCCAGGAGTCGTCGTCCCCTTCCTTCTCCACCGTTTGGGACCACTCAAGCCGTCTTCTTCCTTGCGCGCACGAGCTCCACGGTAGCGCCGCCCACCTGACGTCATGCCCCACACACCGAGGTTCGCACCTTCAGGCGCCAAGGCGCGCTACCTGCCTGCCAGCGGCCGCCTCCAGAATCGACGCGCGCCGCCCCTATGCGGCGATCACGCGCCGAGGCCCGCACCTCTACCGACGCCCAAGCTGCGCTAGCCGCCCGCAACCGCCCCCTCCGCGCTCCCCCGACCTCGGCAGCGCCGCCTTTCTATCCAGCCACCCAACACCCCGCGCGACGCCTCACCCCGCTCTAGGCCGATCTCCAGTCCACCAACGCACCTCCTCGCGCGATCCATCAATAGCCCGTGCACCCCGCTTTCAACAACGCCAGCCGCCCGCACGTGCCCTACTTCTTAGAGGCGGTGGCCGTTGTTGCTGCCTCTTGGTTTGAGAAACAAAGAAGGAAGAAATAAGAGAAACCCTAGGGTTCATTAGTTTATTTGGGAAAATTACATGCAAGTCCCTAGAAGTTTTCAACATTGCGAAATCGTCCCTACACTTTGAGCTTAGCACGTGCTACGCACATACAACTTGGATAATTTACCATTTCTCTCCTCTGTTTATTCTTATTATTTATTTAATGCAAAAAAGTTGAATCTTTGCAAACTAGTCCCTGAACTGCAGAACAATAATTTGCATGTACATTACATTAAAATAAATGTTTTTATTAGTCCAAAAATCTTGCAAAAATTATTCTATGCTCCTGATGTGATTCTCTTCTTTGCATAAAATTTTCATTGAATTTGGTTTTCATTTATTATTATTAAAAAATCAAAAACATTTATTTTTCAATGTTTGAAGTTCCAAAAGTCATAAAAAATCGAAAATAACTCTAAAAAATCCAAAAAAAATAGTGTAGTTATTTTTCATTGTCTTTTAATTTCTGACCAATTTATACGCATTAATTATTTATAAAACCCAAAAAAATGAAAATATCAAAAATCTTCTAAAAATCATAGAAAATTCTACAAAAATCCAAAAATTTTGATTTCAGTTCTTGTTTGTAGATAATTACTTCAAGTTTGTCTTAAAAATAATTCTCAGGAGTTTTGGGTACTTAAAATATTTTTAAGTTGAAAATTACTCCAGGCGGTCTACATTTTCCTATTTTCTCATTGATTGATTTTTAGAAAAAAATACAAAAACATCTGAAAATTCCAAAAAAATTCTCAAAAACATTTCAAAATTTTTAAAACCTAAAAATATTTTTCTTTGCATTTTTTCTGAGTCTTTTTGATTAATTTAAAAATTACAAAAAGAGTTGGTGTGCGTATTTTTGATCTTGTGAATATTTCTTCTTGTTATTTTTTGAAAATTAAAAAAATGAAAAATCAAAATCGCTACACCTTTGAAAATCAGAAAATAAAAAAATAATAATAAAATATAAAAAAATTCACAAAAACCAAGGATAGTTGTCATTTGAGATTCCTGTTTTCTTTTAATTAGTTTCTGATTAATTGAATAACCCTCGGGAATTGTAGCCTCCCTGAGTTCGACCCTGTCCGCTATACAGGTTAATAAGTAGCAAAAATAAAAAAAAATATTTTTTGTTGTCACAGGATTTTGGGGGATAATAACAACAACGACCTATTTATAATCAATTTTTCCAACCCTCGAGATTTCGTGCTCAACACCTTACCCAAAGTATAGGGGGTGTCAGACTCTTAATTATAATTTTGATTCTTTTTACCTCTATCTTCCTGGCTATACTTTGGGGTATTTCACCCTAAGTATAGGGGAGGTAAACCATGTACATCCTATCACTCGATTTTCCATTTACGTACATTCTGCTATACTTAGGATTACTTGATCCAAAGTATAAGGGGAAAACACCGAGCCCTCTTCATTCTATTCTTTGATTCATCATTGTATTATAGCATTCCTTTTCACTCCCCTATACTAAGCATGAGTTATGTCTTTTTCTTCATCGCTCTTGATCCACTCCGAGGACATCGTTCGAGCTAAGTATAGGGGGTGGCGTATATATTTCATATATCCTTTGCCATAACTCATACTTTGTGTGACTGTGTACATAAATAAAATGGCTAAAATCCTTTATTAAAAACCATAAAAAATTTAAAATTTTTCTTGTACATAAAATTCTTTCTTGCACATACATAGCTATTTCTACAAATCATTTTTGTGCAAATGTCTGTAAAAATGTTTTGTTTGTAAAAAATCTTGTAAATATTTTGATATCAAAATTATGTATATAGTAAAAATTTTTGCAAAATGTTTGAAAAACAAAATTTTGCAAAAACCCTTGTGTAAATGTGTGTAAATAGATTGCAAAACTTCTACATCCATGCATTCAATCAAACATTTTCCAAAAAATTGGCACATTTTCAAAAATTTGCATAAAGATTTTGGAATATACGCTTGTACATTCTTCTGAATCATGATTGACATTTAAACTAGCCTGGAATTAAATTAAATGGAGCTTGGTTAAGACCTTAATCCACCTAATTCTAAGAGGAACCTTATAGGGCTTAGGGTTAAGATTCTTCATGTCCATTTTGGACTTAATTCTTTGAGTCCACTAGGCTATGATCACATGTCATCATGATGAGACTAAGTAGAGCACTTAACAACGCACACATGACTCTCACAGACAATGGCTTTATTTGTACCAGCACCTTACACATAGCTCTCTACAGATGAGGTGGTGAGGAGGTAGTTTCCTTTGGCGTGGGGTAGCATACGAGGGTAGTACTTCTAGGCGGAACTTCTTGTCTCCTTTTAGTGGAGGAAGTGCGT
The DNA here is from genome assembly GCA_037367405.1 of Ottelia alismoides. Taxonomy (NCBI): domain Eukaryota; kingdom Viridiplantae; phylum Streptophyta; class Magnoliopsida; order Alismatales; family Hydrocharitaceae; genus Ottelia; species Ottelia alismoides. Next base: position 271,676 of record JAZKJV010001523.1, on the reverse strand, counting down.
CTCAACTTGGTCTGGAGGTGTTGAGGTCTAAAGTCAGGAGTTGTGGGTTGCAATAAAGCTTCAAAAGAGGGATAGTCTAATGTCTCAAGAGGAAAAAGTCCTTATGTATATATGTTGCACCATGTAGATATGTTGTACATATGCACATCGAAAAAAATGTGCAAAAGAAAGAAAAACTCCAAAAAAGTGGTGGGTCTGATAGAAAATGAAATATCCACCGGAGTATATATAGCCAAATAAAGCAAAGCTTATGTTACCCATTCTCATCTCATTAAGCTTGCAGCGGGAGACTTAGCTACACTAGTTGGGCTCCCAAGGATACATGACTACACTGGTCATGGTCCATTCTCTTCTTCCTCCTCTTCTTGAGCCGGTTGCACTTGACCTTAAAAGGGAATACCCCGCTCCTCGAGGAAAGAGCTATTGGATTAGGTGATGAATCTATGATTCGTCATCTTTATTCATTTATTTTAGCTTAAAATCACTTAAAACACATGTATATAACACTAACACCATATTCTTACTAACTTGCATTTGTGTGTAAATAGTGTATATTTATATATTATTTTAAACTAAAATAAATAAATAAAGAAAGAAAGAAAATAAAGAAAAGAAAATAAAAAAAGGAAGATCGTATATATGTAATAGATACAGGTGGACCCGAACCTCGAGAGAAGGTCAAGACTTGACCTGATCGACCAAGAATAAAGTAGGGGGAGATAGGGTCCTCAATTTGAAAATCTATAAAAAAATGTGTGTTGTATATATTTGTGTACTACACTACTTTATTTGTACATTAATTGACCTCAATTCAAATAATTGTCAAAACCAAAGTTGTAAATAAAATGTGTTCTAATTAAGAAAAATAATTGCACAATTAAATCATGTACAGAATTAAAGCAACCACACTTGGAAAAAGCCACTAAACACTAAAAACACTAATCCAACTCCATATGAACTCAAATTGAACCAATCTCACTTCCATTGGATTTTAAATTAAATTATCTTTAAAATGGTTGTATTTTCATAATTTTTGGAGTTCCGAGTAAAAATGTGATTTTATAGGGTGGTTTATGCAAATATCCCATGTAGCTTTGTACATATTTTATTTGTATATCTATTTGTAAATATTTTAACTATTATTTTAAAAAAAAATAAAAAATAAATAAATTTAAACAAAAAAAAACTAATTTCTTCATTTATCCATGTATATAATGTCCTATATGTATATAGTGTATGTATATAGTTGCTATTCCTAATTAACCACCATCAAAAAAATTTAAAAATAACATTTTTTTAATCAAATAAATAAAGATACGAAAAACAAAAAAAGAGAATTTTGTAAATAGTTTTATCTCTCTTTATCTTTATCTCATTTCAATTTTCATCTCTCTTATCTCTTTATACAAAAAGTCAAAAATTCAAATTTCATCTCCATTATCTCTTCTATTTATATGGTTCCTCCTCCTTCATTTCAACTTGAATAATCTTTGGTGAGAGGAGCCCGATCTCTGAAAGTCTTCTTGTCGAGAAAGGTGCCTAGCCTCCGAGCCGTCCGGTGACAGCGAGCCGACCTTCGTCGAGGCGATCACGGTATTTTTCCGCTCCTAAGGTGAGATCCATTATTTTCTCTTATTTTTCATCTAGGTTAATCGTATCATCATTTTCACAATTTTATTTTGTCGCCATTTTTTAAATCATAGAATCATCATCATGATTTGATCTGCCACCGACTCGAGTTTTCATCTCATCTTCTCGATCTCTCCGCCTTCGCTTCTACCTCGCACGATCTCTCACCTCCGACCATACACGGTGGTCGGAGATCCGGTTCCATCCGCCATTTTCCTCGAAATCAAAATCATCCACATATTCGTTTTGATTTTTGGGATCGAGTCATCATACTCGCATCCGAATTTTTATTTATAAATAAAAAATACAAAATACAAAAAAAAGATTTGTGTTCTTTCTCTCTAACATTTGTTTTGCGTGATTATCTAAAGAAAATACAAAAAATAAAATTAAAAAAATAAAAAAAAAGGTGTTTTTATTATTTCATCTCTGTTTACATTCAAAAAAATAAAAAAGGGGGTTGGTTGCGCCCGCTCCCCACCGCCATCCACCAGCTTGCCGTGTGACGCACGCTGCCGTCAACCAAGTCGTCGTTCGTCCGCCTGTAGCGAAGAAAGCCCCTGCTCTCCAATAAGTTACATGCATTTTCAATCCTCTGTTTATTTCTTGTTATTATTTATGCGAGAACAATAAACATTTGTAGATCAGACCTTCATTTCCATACATTATTTTGCAAATTGTCTTCATTGAAATAAATGTTTTCTTTGGTCAATAAATTCTTGAAAAATCATGCTATACTTATGACATGCAATTGTTTTCATTAATTATTATTAAAAAATAAAAAAACATGTCATTTTTATCTTTCTACAATTCAAAAATAGCTCCAAAAATTCCAAAAAAATAGAGTGGTTCTATTTCATTGTCTTTTAATTTATATGCAAATTTCACGTATAAACTATTTATAAAACATAAAAATCAAAATATACTAAAAATCTTATAAAAATCATAAAAATTACAAAAAATCCAAAAATTGTGATTCCAGTTCCTGCTTGTAGATATTGGCCTATAGTTCATCATAAAAATAATTGCCCAAGGTTTTAAGCACTTAAAATTTTTTAAGTTGAAAATTACTCCAGGATGTACATTGTTTTGCATTTTTATCACTGTTTGATTTTAAAAAAATACAAAAACATCTGAAAATTCCACAAAAATTCTCAAAAATATTTCATAACCCAAAAATATTTTCTTTGAATTTTTCTAAGCATTTTGATAAATTGAGAATTACAAAAAGAGTTTGTATGCGTATTTTTGATCTTGTGGATATTGCTCAGTGTTATTTTTGAAAATAAAAAATAGCAAAATCAAAATCACTAAAAATTTAAAAATCAGAAAATAAAAAAATTAGAAATTAAAAAAATTATTCAAAAAATTAAAAAGATAAAAAATCACAAAAATCAAGGATAGTTATTCTTTGAGATTCTTGTTTTTTTCTTAATTGATTTTCGATTAATTGAATAACCCTCGGGATTTGTAGCCTCCCTAAGTTCGACCATGTCTGCTATACAGGTTAATAAGTAGTAAAAATTAAAAATTTATTTGTTTGTCGCAGGATTTTTTGGGATAGCAACGACATTATCACCCATAATTTTCGATCCTCCTAGAATCTTGAGGCACAACAAAATGGCACCGTTGCCAGGGAGGCACGACGAGGGTAGTTACATTTTTACCATCACTTCATTGTTTATGTCCACTGCATGCATTTCATTTTTTTCTCATATTTGATAATTGTGTTTCTTACACATTCTCTTTTCTTTTTCTTGTGAGGGCCCACGGAGCGAAGGATGCAATCTTAGGAGAGCTGAAGCACCCAAGCGATGTGGAGGTGGCTTGATTCTTCACCAAGCCGCAGGATAGTCTGAGAAGAGGAGAAGAAGAAGTGACGGAGATGAAAAGAGAGAGAGAGAGAGAGAGAGAGAGAGAGAGAGATTTTCTTTTCTAGCATTTGAACTCTGTAAACGGACATTCATTTGCTGCGGGGTATGTTTCGTCAAGTGTCGGTGCACTTGGGGGACCTCACCGGTTTTGTTTTCATCACCTTATTTTTCTTTGTTTTCCGCGGATATCGTGAGCTACCTCTTGATTGTTTTAATTAATTTGCTTGAACCAGGTAATTAATTAGGTCCAAACACCCTAAATAAGAATTTTTGTGCCTATAGAGTAAAGCGTAATTTGGACTTAGACAGATTAACTTGTTCTTGCCCATTAATAGAAGGTATCATCTAGGACGGTTCACTTGCATCATATAGGTTAGTTTCTTTTTCTGTATTTAAATTCTGCGCGGATCACTTGCATGTAGAGTACAGGTGACAAGGTAAGCATTTCTAACCCCTGCATGCATCATCGTTTTTAATCGCGCATTGGCATTTCCGATCTCCTTCCTTGTTTTCACTCACATAAGTTAGAAAAGGAAATTGGACACACGCTCGGCGATTCTTTGAAAATATTATAACCAAGTGACAACTGCCTAAAATACGGGACTGCTAAAGAAAACTCGACCCTGAAATAAACACAAGGAAAAATTATTGTTTTTGGGGAGAGTAACCCCCTCATTGTTTGGTTTGTATGAAGCGAGAGAGCGACCCGCACACTAGGATAGAACCACGTCCGAACTCTTTTTAGACTACTATCTTGGGTTAGTCGTTCTCTAGTGAGGATCTCTCTAGTAGACGGTAAAGCGGCCCGCGACGTCCTTAAGAGATTGAACTGATCGGGTAGCCGGTTAACGGTCCGCAATTCATACTGGCTAGGAAAGATCTAACTTTGGGATTAGGCCAGTCTCCTGAGAGCATTGGGTTCCTAACAGCTCGCTTTAACCGCTTTGATATACTGTATTATCACCAAACTCTAAAATTGACAAGATAATTGACGGAACCTTCACGGTCTTCACATTGAGTTGAGTTGGTGAACTGGGGGTTTGTATTGTGTTTGCTTGTTAGTGCTAAAGATCCTTCTATGCAGTCTGCGCCTTCATTCACTTTCACTCTTGCATTGACCTTTGTGCTCTTGCATCCTGACTATTGATTTCAAAGATGTCGGACCGGAGTATTTCTCGTTCGGACTTCACGAACTCATTCTATGCTCCGAGCCATTCACCTTCTCTTCAGGGAGACTCACTTCACGAATATTCCTCTTCACAATTCACAACATCCATGGATTCACTATTTGAAAATTGTCTTTAACCTTGAATTAATATCTGAGACTCCATCAATTCTGAGCACTAATCGAGTGGCATATACATTTTCAGAGTCAGAAGCTGGACACTTAATGCCACTAAAGGGAAAGGGAACCATGTAGGATAAGAGCAAGATCAACAATACCATGTTAGCCTCCATTCAATCAATTCAAGCACATTTAATAGAGCAAGCTAATTTTCAGGCCACAGTGAGAGATACGATTCTCGAGATGAGACAAGAAAGATAAGATAGGAGAGAGTGGGAGAACGGAAACCCTGGAGGTGGGAATGGGGGGATAAGAACCTCACATAGAAGCTGGGGCTAAGCCTACACTAAAAGAGGCTTATAATCTAGGGGCAGGACAGACAAATTCATGGATACAAATCCATGCGGTTCATGGGCATTTTGAGCTTAAGCCTACTATTTTACCTATTCTCCCAATATTCCATGGAAATATCAATGAAGAACCTTATATACACCTCCAGCATTTCGATCGCATTGGTGGAACAGTACACTACCCAAATGTCCCATTAGAGGTAGTGCAGATGACCTCCTTTCAATTCAGTCTGATGGGCAAAGCTTTGTATTGGTTAAATCACTTGAGGAAGGTTGTCACAACTTGGGAAGAGTTGAGATCTACATTTCTGAACAATTATTATCCACTTGGACAACTCAACCAAATGCGATCCTCGATTGCTAATTTCTCCCAAATGCCCCAAGAGCCTATTCATGAGGCATGGGAACGATTCAAAGATCTTACGGAGAGATGCCCCCATCATGATATTCCAAAGACCAGCCTTGTACAAAATTTCTTTGGGGGTTTAAGCATTGAGAATCAGAAGTTGGTAGATGTCGTTTGTGGGGGAAGCCACTTCAATAAGGACGAGGATGTCCTTTATCAAATTTTCGAGGAGATGGCGGGAAGTTCAGCAGCTCTTTCTTCTTCACGTGCTTTTCAGAAGCACCCCGTCACCGCCCCTACAGTACCCCACAAGGATGTCAATATGACGGCAACACAAGAAGTGGATAAGGTGGATAGCACTGACCTGGCCATCATTGGAAACCACCTATCCAAAGTGGATATTATTGAAAAGTGATCCAAGGAACTTGATAAGCTTCATGTGATCGAGCAGAGGACAAAGAACCTGGATAAGCTGGATGAGATAACAAAGCACCTGGAGCTTCTTGTGAGTACGGTCAGTAAAGTCCACAGTACAAGTGCAGCAGCCGACCCCTCTATTAGGGAGCATACTCCTTCCACCCAACAGAGTAGCAGAGGACCATCTATTGTTCAGCATGTCTGCTATGTGCAGACACCTGATCAAGCTCAGCAGCATGCACATCAGATAGTTCCGTACCAGCAAGAAGTAGCTTACATTCCTGAGCAGCAGTCTCCACCTTAACCTGTAATTCAGGAGGTGAATGGTATCTGGTTCGACCATGAGCGAAACCAGCTCCATCCGTCAGGGCAAGGCCTGTTAAGTTCACAGCAGGGTCAGAGACCCACCTACCAGCTTCAGGGAGGCAGACAGCAGCAGTACCTGCACCAGCAGTTCTAACCTCACTTTTAGTCTCCACCACAGTTCTAAAATTGGAGACAAGGCCAGCCACAGTAGCAGTCTATGTACATTCCTCAGCCTAACCAGCAGCAGACTGCATATTATGCAGTACCCTTTCCCCCTCCTCCTCATTACCAAAATCCGTATGGTTACCAACAACCTCCTCACTATCAGTCTCAGCGACAGCCAGTCAATGAGCAACCTAAGCCCCCTTCAGTTAATCCAGCACTGGACCAGCTTGCATTGCTTATGAAGAACATGAACAAACTGACTCAACCGATCGATGACCTGACCACCACGAAGACACTGATTCCAGCACAGGTCGAAGCCAACCCCAACAATTTCAGACGCAAGGAGCAGGTAGCCAAAAGCCTACCCATCCCCGAGACAGGTATGTCCCTTGATTTTACATGTTTATCTGATGTCATTCATCTCAGGAGAGGTAGGAGTTTGCAGCCACCTACACACCAGTTGGGGTTGGAAAATTGAACCACTGACAGATCATCATCTTCCACATCATCTCCTTCACCAGCAGTCGAGAGGACCAGTATAGCAGCACCAGAGTCTGGAGTTTCACCGCCTTCACCACCACCTTCACCAGGCAGATGTAAATCACCATCAGTAAGGGAGAATATACCAGTCGTAGATTCTTCCTCTTCACCAGCAGCAGCATCCCATTCTGATTTAGATTTCGTTTCTCCTTCACCTAGTTTGGACAACACTGTACAGACTGGTTTTGTTGTACATGAGGATTCTACTTTGAATAAAGGAAATGAACGTTTGCATGTTTATTCTGATTCTGTGCCATTTCCTTCTTCTCTCAAAGCTAAAATAAATCAAAAATTAAAAACAGCACTATCTGATCCTGGAGTGGTTGAGATCTTACAGAACATCTTTTTAAAGATGCCACTCCTTAAGGCCATGGAATACATGCCTACAGTAAAAAAAGGGAATTAAAGAGGCATGTACCCAAAAGCGTCAACCTAGGAAGAACAGATGAAAGGAAACAGAGAAACACATTTTTACCATGGCCACGGTTCATGCCATCAGTAACCTTCCGCCTAAAAAGAAACACAAGGGAGCACCTCACATATGTTGCCATATCTTTGATCAAGAATTTGATCGTACTCTTCTCAATAGCAGTTCCTCCATTAATCTATGCCTTCCTCTTTATTAACTGAATTCCAGTTAGGGCCTCTTAAAACAACCAGAATGACCCTTCAATTTGATGATAGATCAATTAAGAGGCCAAGAGGCATTTTAGAGGATGTTATTGTAACGATGCAGGGAATAAAATTCCATGTTGATTTTGTTGTCATGGATATGGACACACCTGTACCGTTAGTCCAAACCTCGATCATACTAGGACGACCGTTCCTCCGAATGCTGAAGCATCAATTGATTATGGTACAGGAGAGATCATCTTTCACTCTCGTAGTGACAAGGTAAAAATTGAGATGATCTCCGATACTAGACCATCATCGCCACCAGCAGCAGATGATACAGAGAAAGTTAAATCAGAGACAGATGACTGTGATTTTCTTGTTGAATTCAGAGAGACAGATCTTTTCACGGATTTTATAGATACCCAGGAGTTTCTTCCCCAAAAGGACTCTCTAGAAAGCACAGTCGACATGAGTGCCCTTGGTGGTCCAATTGAGATAGTTACCGATGAGCAGTTTGAGCGAAGATCTAAGGTCCATATATCTAAGTCATTCATTGAATTTCCTGATTTATACATAGATGAGAGACATCTTTCTGAAATTATTGCTGAGATATCGGAGTTGTTAATTGATGAGAATATTGAACATCCTGATGAGCCCTTCCTTTCTGAGCAGAGATCATTCATTATAGATATTCTATTTATTGAGTCGTCAGTAGCCAAGGTGGATAGTCTATAGAGCACAGATCACATACCGTCTACCAGTATAGTAGCATAGGTTATTGCAGAGCCGATTCAGACCCCACCTGAGCTTAAGGTTTTACCATCAACGTTGAAATATGTCTTCCTTGTGGGTCTCCCCCAAATGTTTTCGGTCATCCTCAGCTCGCAGTTGACCGTTGAACAAGAATCTCGCGTGCTAGAGGTTCTTGAGAGAAACCACAAGGCCATAGGATGGAATATCTCGGATCTCCGTGGGATTAATCCAGCATTGTGCTCGCATCATATCTACCTAGGGGATGACTGTAAACCCTCCCGTGAATGTCAGTGACGTTTAAATCCAAATCTACGGGAGGTTTTCATGAAGGAGATCAAGAAATGGTGTGATGCTGGCTTTATATATCCCATTTCGGATTCCAAATGGATTAGCACTTTACATGTGGTCCCGAAGAAATCCAAGATTACGATCGTAAAGAATGACCATGGTGAGGAGATTCTGACCCTGGTACCTACTTCATGGCGTGTGTATGTAGATTACAGACGCCTGAACTCAGCTACCAAGAAGGATCACTTTCCATTGCCCTTTACTGATCAGATTATTGAGAGGTTGGCAGGGAAAAAGTTCTTTTACTTCTTGGATGGGTACTTGGGATACAACCAAGTAGCTACCGCTCCTGAGGATCAGGATAAAACTACTTTTACTTGTCCGTTTGGCACCTACACCTTTAGACGGATGCTCTTTGGATTGTGTAACGCCCCTTCTACATTTCAAAGGTGTATGTGGGTCGTTTTTGCCGACATGGTGGGTAATTTTCTTGAAGTCTTCATGTACGATTTCTCGATCTACGGCGATAGTTTTAACACATGTCTTTCTCATTTAGACCGAGTTCTTAAACATTGTTGTGAGGTAAACCTAGTGCTCTCGTGGGAGAAGAGTCATTTTATGGTGACTAATGGGATTGTATTGGGGCATGTCATCTCCAAACATGGTATGGAGGTTGACTCGGCTAAGATTGATGTGATTTCCTAGTAACAGCCACCTCAGAATTTGAATAAGTTGAGGTCATTTTTGGGTCACGTAGGATTCTATATGCGATTCATAAAGGACTTCAACAAAATTGCCAGACCTTTGACTGAGCTTCTGTGTAAGGAGACTGATTTCGTTATCGATGAGAAAGTCCTCCTTACATTCAATCAGAAAGAAATGGTTACTAGTGCTCCTATCTTACAGCCACCTGATTGGTCTTTTCCTTTTAAGATCATGATGGATGCCTCAGATTTCGTAGTTGGGGCTGTTTTAAGATAGAGAAGGGATGGTATACCATTTGCTATACACTATGCTAGCAAGACTCTGGATGAAGCGCAGCGGAATTATATAGTTACAGAGAAGGAGATGTTAGCAGTTGTGTTTGGGCTAGAAAAGTTCAGATCTTACCTCATCGGTTCACACGTTATTGTGTACACGGATCAGACTGCCATACGATACTTGCAGGCAAAGACGGATGCCAAACCATGCCTTATCAAATGGATCCCTCTTCTCCAGGAATTTGATTTAGAGATTCGTGATAAACTTGGAGTGAAAATGTTGTGGCAGATCACTTTTCCCGTATCACAGATACAGAGTCCTCTAAGCAGATTAGGATTCCTATTTCCAAAACCTTTCCAGATGAGGCCATTTTTCTGTGGACTCACTCCCATGGTATGCTGATATTGTGAACTATCTTGTCTCCAAGAAAGTTCCACAAGATTGGCCGAAGTATAAGGTAGACAGATTTCTGTCAAAGGTTCATTATTACCAGTGGGAGGATCCGTACCTATTTCGCGAGGGTGTGGATTGTATCTGGAGAAGGTGCATTCCTCAGGAGGAACACACCAGTGTACTTGAGCATTGTCACAAACTAGAATCTGGAGGGCATCATTCAGGGAAACGTACGGCAGCAAAGGTTTTACAGATTGGTCTATGGTGGCCCACATTGTTTAAGGATGCTACAGAGTATGTTCGGCGTTATACTTACTGTCAGAAAATGGGAGGAACAATTGGTTCCAAAGATACCATGCCCCTAAGATATATAGAGATTTTTGATGTTTTTGATGCTTGGGGCATAGACTTCATGGGCCCATTTCCTGTCAGTCAGGGATTTCAGTACATCCTTCTCATCATGGATTATGTTAGTCTATGGGTGGAGGCTATACCCACCCGAGCCACAGATAGTCATACGATGTGTTCCTTTCTCAAGGACCATATAATTGTACGATTTGGTATTCCCAAAATACTGATTTCAGATGGGGAAGTTATTTCATTAATAGAGAAGTAAAGAAGCTTGTGAAGGAGTACACCATTGAGCTCAAAGTTGCCTCTCCTTACCACCCTCAGACTAATGGCTTGGAAGAAATTTCAAATAGGGAGATTAAGACGATATTGCAAAAACTTGTACGTCCAGATAGGAAGAGCTGGTCCCAGTTGCTTGATTCAGTTCTATGCGCTTATCGGATGGCGTACAAGTCTCCTTTGGGTATGTCTCCCTACAGATTGGTGTATGGAAAGCCTTGCCACCTGCCAGTGGAATTAATTCACAAATCTGTATGGGAACTCCGTGTATGCAATTTAGATTATGAGAAGGCAGGAAAGAATAGGAAGTTGGATCCTTGATAGTCCGCAAAATCGGCCCTTTAAAAGTGTGTAATTAGCACTTTAAAATGTCGTAGCAGTCGGGTCAATTCAGGTCATCAAAAGACCATCTCATTTAAAAAATATGTCAATCAAATTGAGATGATCGTGTTTTTATTATTTTTTTTACTTGGCAAGAAACCAAGGTCGAACTCAGGGACACGAGCCTCTCTCGTATTAATCGGATTTTTATTAATTTAACTAAGTGTTAAGTTGAAGAGCAAATATAGGTCAAAGCATGAATGCAGACAAAAGACAATGCATTAAAGAAATACATATGCATTTTTTTATTTATTTTATTATGCAAGTAAACGCCATGAAATGCATCACAAATACGCCCTAGGTCAAAATGATGAGCTAGCTAAACCACAAGTTAATTTCAGATTTAGATGAAGCAATAACTCATTCGACATATATTGCAAGGTTAGTCAAAAAGGCATAAGAGACACTTGAGTTGTTTAAAGAAATACATTGAAATCATAGTGTCAAAACAAGCGAACAAGTATGCCATTAAAAAGTACGTCAGATAAGCTTTAAAATGAAACTGAAATCAACTTAATCGGAGTTACGAGGCTCAAGATATGCATGAAGAAAGACAAGGGCATAACTGAAAGGAAACATGAAATGATAACCACAAACAGGTCCCTGGGAGGGACTAAAATGTAATAAAAATAAAGAACGAGTCCTTCCCTGTAAATAAACCACACGCGCAGGGGCATATTTGCAATTATTTAAACCCACAGGGGCATGAGTGCAAATAACCCCAGACGCGCAGGTACTGCACGTGCGTCAGGACCTGGTTGCAAAATTGGAGACCTCCGTGGGCGTCTCTGCAAATAACCCAGGGTTGCACGTGACAGACACGTGCTTCCCCAAGCTCGGTGAATATAGAGGTTCGGTAGAGGCTCGTAAGTTCTTCGGCTAGGCTTGGAACATGGTTCAGGCTCGGTGCAGGTTCGTGAAGGCTCGGGCGCTCCAGAAGGTTTGGCATTAGGCTCGGGCGTCCAAGCCTGGAAGTTCAAAGACGAAGGTTCGGTGGTGCTCTGGCTCTGACACGTGGCTAGCTCGGAGCCATTGGATCACAAGGATCCTACGGCATCTGGAGATAGTACTCTGGGCGATGTGGCTGCATCTGGGCCGTAAGATGGTCGCTGGGCGAGGACCATCTAACGGCCACTGTACCTCCTCCCAGGGACGGAGCCAGAAACTTTTTGCAGAGGGGGCACAAAGTAAACCTATTATTTATATGTTGGTTGTAATATTACCTAGTAACATATGACGTAATTATAATGCAACATAAAAATGACAATTTCATTAAACTTCATAATTTTTTACAAGCAAAAAATATCTCTTTTTGTTACAAATATATAAAATCGTAAGATTCAATATCGGATACATACATATTCATTAAAAATTTGGACAAATCATATATTGAATAAGATTTTGAAAATTTTATATGTAGAAAGAATATAAAAGAATTGGGAAAATTGTACACAAACATCTAAATTTAAATATGGAGCATAGGGTCACAATAGAAACAATATAAAGATCATAAAATAAAGTTACCTTCCGTATTTGCACTTTTTTTCTCAATGAGTAAAAGAGAATGATAAATAGAGTGAGTGACTGAGAAAGAAAGAGAGATGCATGGAGAAAGGGTGAGAATAAGATTTTTAAAATCCAGACCGGACACTGAACCATTTGGTTTGGTCTTTAATCGAGTTCGACTGTTGGGTCAAACCGAGTGGAGTGTTCATGACTTCATCATATGTATAAACCTCAAAAATTTAGATCGAGCTTAATTTGTGGTTCATACAGGTGGAACCGATATTCTAAATCATGAAAAGCATGTGCAGGAACAATTTTGTGTGCTTATGTGTGTAACTAAGAATGAGCGTGTTGAATCATTGTTGATAATTACTACTATCTCAATTCTTTGTAGCAGTGCGATCCAAGTCAAATTAGTCCACTTCAGTCGGACATGATCAACATTCAAACTAATTTTTAAAATTTCTATTTATACTTCCATGGAATCGGTTGAACTGACAAGATCGAGGATAGATCCAATCCAACCAGTTTGACCAACTAGTCCAGTCTGACTTTTTAAGAGATATAACAATGAAAGAGAGAGAAGAAGAAGAATATATGTATGGAAAGAGATTTCAAGAGATGAAAATAGAGGAGAGAATTGTGGGGAGAGATGATAAAGCAAATCCAAATTGAGGGGAGGTTACAAATTAAGTTTACAAGTACATTTAATAGAGGAACACCAAAATAACATTATAAATATAATATTATGTCAATAATAAAAAGACTGCATCATAAAATCTAGAGGGGGCATGTGCCCCTCCATGCCCCCCTCTAGATCCGTCCATGCCTCCTCCCTCGGCCGAAGGCGGGCGGCAGGTTCAGAGCTCCGGCAAAGGTGCTCTTCCTCCGCTGCTGGTTCTTGGTCACGGAGGACCTCCCCAGAGATCCCTGAAGGCTCGTCGAGATAGCTGGAGGTCCGAGGAAGGCGCAGGACTTCTTGGTGTGATCCATCGGAGCCCGTATGTCGAAGTCGGAGCTAACGAAGGAGTGCTCCAATGGTCTTCCAATCATTGAAACTTTGAGGACCTGCACTGTTAGGAATACATAGCCAAAGCATAGGTCGTGACGTGGGCGAATGATGTGGATGGCCGTGGGGAGATGAAGAGAGTGATGGTCGTGGTTCTTCTCCGGCGAACCCGGAGGAGATGGGTCGGAAGTGTTGGGAGGTGTGGAAGAGAGAGGAGATGATCGAAGAGTGTCGCGGGAACGGGGGGAACGTGGCGGACCTCGTGAAGTGATCAATGGAGTGGAAAAGGGGGTGTAACGACCTACATAATTGCAAGAAATTAAATGAAAAATACAAAGAGGGATCGAAGGCTTACCTGAGAGGTGGCGGCACGATTGGCTTGGGCTCGAGCTCCATGGCGAAGCTCTGGTCTTCGCTGGACATCGTCAGCCGGTCGGTGCAGCTCCAGCGGTCGCAATGGCACCGCGACACCGCCTTGTGTGGCGGAGGGTCTCACCGGGGAGCGAAGTCGTCTTCGCTCGATCCTTCCGCCTCCCCCTGTCACAGGGAGGCGGAGGAGGGCTGGGCTTCCTCCCTCGTAAAGGTGGACGAGTTGGATCGAGGGTGGCGGTGGCGTATTTCAAGATCGAGCTCGGCAGTTGGTGAGGTGATGGGCGTAGTTTTCGAGGGGAGTGTGGAGTGACTGGAGGAGATTTAAGGGTAGTGGAGATGCTGGCGAGGAAGAAGGAAGATGGGTGAACGTCGTGGGGAAGTTGGCGATGGAAGAGGTCGACTGGAGTGGCGGAGAAAAAGGAAAGGGCAAAGTGTCTTCGCGAGATGGAGAACGTGTGAGAGGTGGGCGTCGGGAGGTTGACGATGAAGATCATCCGTTGGATCTGGAGATCCAACGGCTGGCGGTTGGGCACGAACGAGAGGATAGGATTGGATCTGCGGTGACTTGATCAAGTGTCAGGATCTTGCCACGTGGAGCAAGTAGGAATAGGTGCTGATGGAGGGCTAAGATGGGAAGATAAGGTCGATCGAGCGGATGAGGACGAAGCGCGAATGAACAGCGGTGATGGCGAGATGGAGACTCAATCGTCTGGTGCAAGAGGCGACACGTGGTGCAAGGAGGATCAGGCGGCTACGGGCGGCTGTGATGCAAGGCCTGGGTAGATCAAACGGCAGGGATCAAGAGCGAACGTGGGTGTTCTCTGGCTGTTGGATCAAGAAGAGATCCAACGGCTGGAGATGGATACGGAAAAGACAAGGGAAACGGGCCACGTGGCTCACCCAGAATGGGCCACGTGGCCCAATCAAATTTATTTGAAAGGAAATATTGATTTTTGAGGGTTAAGATGGCCGAATTTGAGAAAACTCAAAACATGAAAGTTGTAGATCTTGATGAGATCTACAAGTTTCATGTTGACCAAAACTGGAGATGAGATAAATGAAGCCACAAAATATTTTTAAGGGTATTTTTAGGGCTAAAAATACCTCGAATTTTGTTTTGCTATTTTTTGTGGTTTTTAATTTATTATGGACTCTGATAACTACAGGACATTAACTGGGTTTTATTGACAAAGCTTTAAGCAAGGGGGTTAATAATAGAAAATTAAGATGATGAAATTGGGTTTCATCACCCCCCTATACTTAAACTATGCTCGTCCTCGAGCATCAAAGAGTATGAGTAAGCTGGATTAACCCCCTTGTGCATGTGATTACAGGATCCAATCTGTTCAAGTCGACTCAATCCTTAGAGGTCCAAAAGTCTCGAGTTCAACCCAGCCTTAACCAAGAGGTAGGCCGACCGCGAGGATGCGGCGGAGGGGCGCCGCCTTATGCGGCTGAGGACGGTGAGGCCCCGTGCGCGGCTGGAGGCGATTGGCAGCGGCGACATCGCTTGGAGGGAAGGGGAAGGGCGGCGGGCGTGCCTGCGGCTACTCCTCTTCTTCTTCTTTTTTATTTTTTAAATTTTTTTTATGTTTTGATTAAAAAACTGCTGTGATATTTTTTATTTTAATTTCTTTAATTTTTTTTAATTTTTTTATAAACAAGAATACAACAAATGATGTGGGGGAAAAAGATGATGTGATGATGGTGAGGATGAATAAAATGATGGTGGTGGAGAAAACAATAAGGAAATAACAATGTGAGATAAACGAAAATAACAAGAGAAATACGAAGGAATACTTACCTGATTCTTCGCCGGATTGGCGGAGCAGCTACGCTGGACTCCTGTCGTCACCTCGATCCGTCTGGCGAAATAAAATCGAAGAGGCTATGCGAGCTCGATGGAGAACTCGTGAAGCGGCGATGGTGATCGCTGCGGATCTCGCCTGAAGGAGGTCGTCGCTTGAGGAAGATGAAAAGCCGCTGTCACCGGCACCACGTTCCAAGCTCTCTCCTTTTTCTATAAGAATGACGGATGGGGAAAAATGTGGATGTGGAGATGATTATAAAGATATGAATAATGGGAGTTAGAGAGATGGTGGAAAGGTGGAGTTTGAATGGGAGGTTAAAAGAATGGTGGAGTGGAATGGAGTGGAATGGAGGTTGAAAGAAGACTTGGAGGTTAATGGAGAAAGGAAAGTTATTGTAGAGAATGTGATTAAATAAAATAAAATAAAAGTAGGCTACTTTAAATACAATAAAATAAAAAGAGAAGACAAATAGTGGAGAATTTACAAAAGAAGACAAAACACCATGTACAATTTTTGTTTACTTTTCTAATTTGTATTTTTTGTCTTTTTAATAAGAGATATTTACAACAGAAAAATACTATAAAATATTATAATTAAAATAAACACAATCATGATATTTTGTATTTTTAGTAATTAGAAAAAATAAAAAATGAAGAAAGAATGAATATATACATAATATACAATGTACATCTAGGTCCCAAAACCTAACTTTTGCAAATGAGCTCCGATTTTAATGAAACCACTTCCGTTGGATAGATAATTTTCTAACTTGAACTTTAAAAGTGAGTTTGGTGAATTTGGAGTTCATACGGAGCGGGAATTTGGCTTGGAAGTTGGTCTTTACGGCTCTTTTTCACTTTGTGATCTAGGAGCATTTATTTGAGGTAAAATTTGTTTTGTATTTTTATATTTTTATATACTTTTTTATAAACAAGTTGGAGAAAGAATTAGCCACAAAGGAGTTGAAATGGAATTATTAAAAATACATGACGTTTTGGGCTATTTACAGGTGAAAAACTCATTTATATTTACGCCTTTTTATTGTACAATCTAATATACATTAATTAGTGTGTTTTATTTACAGGAGTCATTTTGTTAATTTATTGATTTTATGGATATTTTTATGGGATTTTACTCGGGGATTTTGCTAGGATCAAGATATTGAGATGATGAATCGTGGATTCATCAATCCTCCCATATTCGGATCGGGTTACTCAGCAATAATTTATTCAGCAATCACAACTAACATTCAGAAACATACTGCAAATAAAAATACTCAGAAGAAAGTATTTCAACACTTTTCCATTCACAAAATAAAGTTCAGATCATACACTGTCCCACTATAACCATTTACATGTACATCGGCTTGAAAGGAAAATATACAAAAGATTACTAACTACCTTAAAGAGTAAAGTTATTGTGGCTGGTTGAATGTCTATTATGGAAGCTGGATGGATTTTTTTAAAGTCCTTGCGATGGCTCACCGACACCTGTTGAGTTTTCCATAAATCATAGGATAAAAAATTAGCGAATGCTAAGTAACGAAGAAGAGAAAAGCAAACAAATTGTGTAATTTTGCAAAACTTGTTATCACCAAAAGTTTCATTCCTTCTTGTTAATTTAAGTCTTATTCCTTCATATTCCACGTTAGGGATTAATCCAGGGGAATTACATCACCCTTCTTGGACTCCGAAGTTGTGGACACTTTGGGATTGGAGATTGCGTTGATCTTGGTAAGCTTATGCCGACGCACGTCGCCTCAACCAATCCAACAATACTACCCTGACAATTTCCTTTTCTTTTATTAAACAGGGTCTCAAACCCTAGGCCTGGAAAACAAAGGAGCACACCGTCCTCGAGGACTCGATTGCTTAAAACCTCAGGCTAACATTTAATCATATAACCTAGCGGCTTGAAATACATATTATCGTGACCCAGCCACTATTGAACCACCCATGCCTCCACATGGCACGACCACATCTTCTGTCGTTCAACCCGAAGATATTGGCTCTCGGTACCACGCGTTGCAAAACATTCATTTCGTGCGCACTTAACATAACAGGGCAACCGTGTACTACCTAGGTAGAGAAATGCCAATACGGGTTCCTTCCGACAAACCTACAGGTTGCAAGCCCGACCTGTAGTTCTACTCCCAGTCATCCTTAACGTGACACACGATCCTTTTCAGGATATAACTCAAACCACATCAATTCCCATGATGTAATTCTTTCGTTAAGTCTTCGACTTGCATAATCAACAACACTTAGTATAGACTCACATATATATTATTCATAACCATATATACTCGTATTTATGCCTATTTTTAACTCCCAAACCCTAACTTTCAAAGCCAAAGCATCAAAATTTAATGCTTAAACCTTATTTTAGTGGGAATCACAAAGCAATTCTTCAGACTTTCTCAAAAAAAGCCAAAATTAGAGTTCTTTGTAGCAAAGAACACAAAATCAAGAATTTCAATAATTTCGTATATAAACTCAACAGCAAAAGGAAGGATTTCGTTACCTAATCGAGCTCTCTCTCGTGTATGCAAGGCTTTATCGTTTCGTTTTTAGAAAGGCTATTTTAAGGCTCCTGAAAAGATCGAATTTCATTTTCGTATCAAAAACGCTAAGAATGTGTCAAGAACGCGAAGAACGAACGAAGAATGTGAAGAACACGAAGAACACCAAGAACATATTTTCTCTTAAAATTTCGACAGAGTTTCCCCTTATATGGGGACATATTTCTCGGAAAATTTCGACAGAGTTTCCCCTTATATCGGGACATATTTCTCGGAAAATTTCGGTCCCCTTATATCGGGACATATTTCAAAATAAAAATGAAAAGAATTCCTCTATAAAATCATTCGAGAGGAAAATAACAACGAAACTGAAAGATTATACTCAAACAACAAGAGATGAAGAATCGGTAGACACCACGCATCTTAGCTGAGTGAATGTATGACGAATCACAGGGTCACTGATGTGCATAGCCGCCCACACCTAAGTAGGGTATTACACAAATTTCTCCATCAAAATAATTATAAAAGCATAATAGAAAGAATAGAACATAAACATTGGAGAATCGGTAGACACCACGCGTCTTAGATGAGTGAACGTGTAACGAATCACAGGGTCACTGACGTGCATAGCCGCCCGCACCTAAGTAGGGTGTTACACAGATTTCTCCTCGAACCACAATAGGAAAACGAATCGGAAAGATAAATTAAGAACAAAACTTGGAAAAACAAGAGGATGAATTGAAAGCCTAGCTTACGAAGCAAACTAAGAGATGATCATACATTTCTCCTCCTCGTTCTCCCGGCAGTGCTTCGCTAGCGCTCCTCTCTCGCCTCCCACTCCTCCTCCCGACCTCTCAACCCTAGCCCTTGGGGTGGTGGTGGTAGTGGAAGTCGTAGAGAATTAATGGGTAGGGGGTCTATTTATAGGCCCCAGAAAACCGCTAGCCATGGTTAGAAAACCATGGTTTAGACATTAACCATGGTTTAGCGGCCCATGGTTTTAGTCAAAACTTATCCCAAACTTGAGGTTTAAGTTAGAACATTCTAGAGGATTCTAGATTCGCTAATGACGCTTAATTAACACTAATCGTGATTAACTTTCACTAATCGCGATTTAACTTTCACGGTTTACGCTTATCTTTTACTAACTTTTGATTAGTGTTTACTAATGATCATTAGCGGTTTTCAATCTGTCATTAGTTTCTTTAATCATGTTTAATTAGTCTTAATGACAGTCATTATGGGTTAATGACATCTTAGCCTTCCTTACTTCTCTTTCTTCCAAAAAGCATAACAATTCGAAATGAAGTCTGATTCACACGAAACAAATTTCGTTGGTTTTCTCTTGACGAGCCGGATCTT
Source organism: Ottelia alismoides (assembly GCA_037367405.1). Taxonomy (NCBI): domain Eukaryota; kingdom Viridiplantae; phylum Streptophyta; class Magnoliopsida; order Alismatales; family Hydrocharitaceae; genus Ottelia; species Ottelia alismoides. The sequence goes on along the minus strand of JAZKJV010001523.1, from coordinate 252,142 downwards.
ATTATCCAGGATCCGAGATATGCCAAGTTCAAGGCTTTACAATTATAACAACCTTAAAGAAAGTCTCATCCTCGAGACTAGAAATGCAGGCATAACAACCTTAAAGAGAATGAACGTCCTTTCATTTATAATGAACATATACATAATACATAGTGTTATCATTCAAACAAGTACGGGTATTTCTCTTTCATTTCTACCTCAGGTTCACATGTGGCTTCTTCAAACTCTTGTTTCCGCCATAATACTTTAACTAGAGGCACCTCTTTGTTTCTCAACTTCTTAATATCCCTTTGAAGTATTTGCACAGGTGTCTCTTGGTATGTCAAGTCTGACTCAACATGTAAATCATCATAACTTATCTTATGCTCTGGATCCCTAATATACTTTCTCAGATTTGATACATGAAATACATCGTGTATTGCCGAAAGATATGGAGGAAGTGCAAATCTATAGGCAACTTTTCCAATCCGTTGAATAATTTCAAAGGGACTCACGAACCTGGGTGCTAACTTCCCACGCAAGCCAAACCTCTGAACACCCTTCATAGGTGATACTTTGAGAAATACCAAGTCACCTACCTCAAATTCAATGTCTCTTTGCCTGGTATCACTATAACTTTTCTGGCGACTCTGGGCAGTTAATAGTCTTTTTCTAGCAAGCTCTACAGCTTCCCGTGTCTCCTGAAGTCTATCTGAATCATAAAGGTTCTTTATTACGACCTCTTGCCAACACAAAGGAGTAGTACACCTTCGTCCATATAGTGATTCAAATGGTGTCATGCCAATACTTTTATGGTAACTATTATTGTAGGTGAATTCTGCAAGAGGCAAATGTTTTATCCACGATCCCATCCCTTCCATTCTAAGGCACATGCTCGTAGCATATCGTCTAGTGTCTGAATCGTACGTTCAGACTGACCGTCTGTTTGTGGATGATATGTTGTGCTTAAGCATAACTGTGTACCTAAGGCTTTCAAGAAGTTCTCCCAATAGTGTGAGGTGAATCGTGAATCTCAATCGGAAACTACTTCCTTTGGGATACCATGGAGGTGAATCACATGTGTAATATATAACTCAGCAAGCTGGTCTAGAGTGAAAGATAAGCTTATTGGAATAAAGTATGTTACCTTCGTCAGACGATCTATTATAACCCAGATACTATCTTTACTACCAGTCGTCTGAGGTAAGCCAGTAACGAATTCCATGGAAATGCTTTCCCATTTCCATTCAGGTATAGGGAGGGGTTGCAATAATCCCGGTGGCTTTTGGTGTAAAGCCTTTACCTGCTGGTAAGTGAAACATGAATTCACAAACTCAGCAACATCTTTCTTCACCTGGCCACCAAAAGTATGAATGAAGATCCTTATACATCTTTGTAATTCCTGGATGAATAGATAATCTTGAGCAGTGCGCTTCTCGTAAGATGTCTTTCCTTAGTTCAGGTGTGTTTGGTATACAAACTCTGTGATGGTTATACAGTAACCCATCTTGTATATGGAATCCCTCTATCTCATTCTTCTCAAGTTGTTGTCTCAAGTCTTTAAGGACGGGATCATCCTCCTGTCCTTTCTTTATTCCATCCCAGATCTCTGGTTTGTATTGGTGAGGAATAGTTATAGTATCAACACTACTATCAAATAGTTTCCATTCACTTAACGTTGATAGTAAACCCCAAGTGGATAGCACTTACCAACCCAAGTGAATAAGTTATTCTTCTAAGGGCATTTGCTACGATGTTCCCCTTACCAGGGTGGAAGGAGATAGTGCAATCATAGTCATTCAACAACTCTAGCCACCGTCTCTGTCTCATATTGAGTTCCTTCTGATCAAATAGATATTTCAAGCTTTTATGATCAGTGAAGATTTCAAAAGTAATACCATAGAGGTAATGTCTCCATATTTTTAACGCAAAAACTACAACAACTAATTCAAGGTCATGTGTTGGGTAGTTCTTTTCATGTGCCCTGAGCTGTCGTGATGCATACGCAACTACCTAACCATGTTGCATAAGAACTGCCCCAAGTCCTTCTTTAGACGCATCAGTGTACACTGTGAACCCTTCACTCCCAAAGGGTAAAGGATTGGTGCAGATGTTAGGCATTCTTTCAGTGTCTGAAAACTAGCTTCACATGTATCAGACCATAAGAATGGGACCTCCTTCTGAGTTAGTCTAGTCATTGTCAATGCTATTCGTGAAAAGTCCTTCACGAATCTTCTATAATATCCAACTAAATCCAGAAAAGATCGTATTTCTGTGACAGTCTTCGGGCGTTCCCAACTCATCACCACACTAACCTTTGTAGGATCAACTGATATACCTTCCCCAGAAATAGCATGGCCTAAGAAAGATACTTCAGATAGCCAGAAGTCACATTTGCGATATTTAGCATACAGTTTATTCTTCCTTAGAGTTTCAAGTGCCCGCCTGAGATGGTGTTCATGCAGATACTTATCCTTGGAGTAAATGAGCGCATCATCAATAAAGACTGCTACAAAGTGATCTAAGAACTCCTTGAATACTCTATTCATGAGATCCATGAAGGCTACTGGGGCATTTGTTAGTCCAAAAGGCATAACTAAGAATTCATAATGCCCGTATCTAGTTCGAAAAGCTGTCTTGGGAATATCTGTATCTTTAATTTTCATCTGATGGTATCCAGATCTTAAATCAATCTTGGAATACACAGTTGAACCCTTTAACTGATCAAAGAGATCATCTCTCGGCAGAGGATACTTATTCTTTATTGTCCTCTTGTTCAGTTGTCTATAGTCAATGCACAACCGCATCGACACATCCTTTTTCCTGACAAATAAGACAGGTGCACCCTGTGGTGAAGTACTAGGATGAATGAATCTTTTATCTAATAGTTCTTGCAATTGTACCTTTAACTCTCATAACTCAGTTGATGTCATCCTATACGGAGGGATAGAGATAGGCTGAGTATCAGGTATGAGAGAGATTTCAAATTCAATCTCTTGCTCAGGTGGTAATCCAGGTATTTCCTTTGGAAATACATCAGGAAACTCGCACACTATAGGTATATCTTCTATCATTCTGTCTGACCCTGATGTAGTGGTTACATAAGCTAAATAACCTTGGCATCCTTGCCCTAACAACTGTTGTGCCTTCAATGTAGAGATATATTCGATATTATCATTGGATGTCTTTCCAATGAACTGGAACTCTATCGAGTTAGGAAGGTGAAACGTTACTGTCTTCTAAAAACATCAAGACATGCATGATGCCTTTCTAGCCAATCCATTCCTAGGATAAGATCAAAGTCCTCCATTTCTATTAGTAATAGTGAAACAGGTAACTGATGTCCCGCTATCACTACTTTGCAATTATCCAGGATTTCTCGGATTATAAATACGTGTCCTCCTGGTCCCTTGATCAGATAGGACTGTTGTACTTCTACTGATATCTTACCCAAAGTGGGTACTAACCGTCGAGCAATAAATGAATGTGAAGCACCAGAATCAAATAAGGTATGTACTGAAAAGCCATGAATAGTAATGATACCTCGTACAACTGTTCCTCAATTGTAGGCTTGTTCTTCAGTGATTGTATTGAGCTGGCCATTAGGAATAGGCAAGCCAGAACCCACAACGTTTGTGGTGGCTGTTGTGTAGGAGATGCTCCTTGCGAGCCACGAACTCTACCATGTCTTCCTCCGCGTGTTGCTCCATTGCTTGGGGTGGATGCTATACTGTTAATTGGAGTTGGTTTAAACCCCGAACCTCTCAACTACGGACAGTTTTCCTAATGTGACCTTCTTGATGACAGTGATAACATGTACGTGTTCCCGTCTGAGCTGAAGACCCAACCACAGAGGTACTAGTTCCTAGTGCTGAGTTACGGGGGTACAGTGGAGGTCTAGAGAAACCCCCTCTTCCTGATAATTCCTGGCCCAAGGTTTGTGGTGAGCTTATATTGGAACCGACTGGATGATAACGATTGTCTCTTCGGTTATAATTCGCCTTACATTTTGATGGTCCACCAGTAAAGTGAAAGCTTCTTCTTTGGCGGTTTTCATCCCTCTCCATCTCAATACGAGAGGTGATATCCATGGCTTCATCTATAGTGGTGGCTCTAAAACCTGCAAGCTTCTCTCTCAAATCTCCCTGAAGACCGCTAACAAATTTGGTAAGACACTCTTGTGGTGAAGCTTACAAAGCTGGGGAGTAACGTAGTAGCTCTGTAAAGTGAATATGATAATCTCTTACATTCTTGGATCCTTGGGTCAAAGAAGCTAACTCCCTCCTCTTCAATTCTTCCCAATGGGAGGGACAGAAGTGGGCTCGGAATCTCTCTTCAAAAACATCCCATGGAAAAGGATCTGCTAATTTCTTGGAAATGGCTCTCCACCATCGTCTTGCATAGTCTGCTAAGGAGTAATCAGCAAAGTGCACCCAAGTATCTGCTGGTGTGTGTATTATTCTCAACATCATGCTGACATCATCAAGCCATAGTTCTGCCTCAACAGGTGTCTCTATGCCTTTAAATCGAGGAATCCTTCCCTTTCGGTAATTATCTAGTAATGTTTGATGTCTAAGAAGGACCTTCTCCATTACTCCTTCAACCGGGGTAGAAGCAGACTCAGTTGAAGGATGGTAACTAGATTCTTCCTTAGAAAGATGGACAGAACCTTTAGATGCCTCGAGTCTCTCAGCTTGTGCATTGAGCCTCTCCTCCAATGCTTGTTGCCTTTGCCCCATGTCTTGGAGCATTACCATCATAACCGCTAATTTTCTAGACACGTCTTGGTCTGCCATGATCCTGGGATGAGTCAAGGTCAAAGGTCAGATCCTATATGTCTTAGCATGATGTTCATAAGGGACAATGACTTGTGAATGGTACTGCAGTCATTTATTAAAATCAAAGGATCTTAATACAATCTTAGTTTTCTGAATACCGCTCATAGTTGTTAATTACTAAATAAATTAATGGAGTAACCTTGCTTTGATACCAATCTGTCGCGACCTCGATTCTTGGGTCGTCGGATCCTCCCATATCCAGATCGGGTTACTCATGAATAATTTATTCAGTAATCACAACTAACATTCAGAAACAGACTGCAAATAAAAATACTCATAAGAAAGTATTTCAACACTTTTCCATTCACAAAATAAAGTTCAGATGATACACTGTCACGCTATAACCATTTACATGTACATCAGCTTGAAAGGAAATATAAAAAAGATTACTAACTACCTTAAAGAGTAAAGCTACTGTGGCTGGCTGGATGTATATTATGGAAGCGGGATGAATTTTTTTTAAAGTCCTTGCGATGGTTCACCGACACCTGTTGGGTTTTCCATAAATCATAGGATAAAAAATTAGTGAATGCTAAGTAACGAAGAAGAGAAAAGCAAACAAATTGTGTAATTTTGCAAAACTTGTTATCACCAAAGGTTTCATTCCTTCTTGTTAATTTAAGTCATATTCCTTTCTATTCCACGTCAGGGATTAATCCAGGGGAATTACCTCACCCTTCTTGGACTCCGAAGCTGTGGACACTTCGAGATTGGAGATTGCGCTGATCTTGGTAAGTTTATGCCGTTGTACGTCGCCTCAACCAATCCTCCAATACTACCCTGAAAATTTCCTTTTCTTTTATTAATCAGGGTCTCAAACCCTAGCCCTGGAAAACAAAGGAGCACACCGTCCTTGAGGACCCAGTTGCTTAAAACCCCAGGCTAACATTTAAATATATAACCTAGCGGCTTTAAATACATATTATCGTGACCCAGCCGCGATTGAACCACCCGTGCCTCCACACGGCACGACCACATCTTCCGTCGTTCAACCTGAAGATATTGACTCCCGGTACCACGCGTTGCAAAACATTCATTTCGTGCGCACATAACATAACAGGACAACCGTGTACTACCTAGGTAGGGAAACGCCAATACCGGTTCCTTCCGACAAACCTACAGGTTGTATGCCCGACCTGTAGTTCTACTCCCAGTCATCCTTAACGTGACACACGATCCTTTTCAGGATCTAACTCAAACCACATCAATTCCCATGATGTAATTCTTTCGTTAAGTCTTCGACTTGCATAATCAACAACACTTAGTATAGACTCACGTGTATATTATTCATAACCATATACACTCGTATTTATGCCTATTTTTAACTCCCAAATCCTAACTTTCAAAGCCAAAGCATCAATTTCATGCTTAAACCTTATTTTAGTGGGAATCACAAAGCAATTCTTCAGACTTTCTCAAAAATAGCCAAAATTAGGGTTCTTCGTAGCAAAGAACACAAAATCAAGAATTTCAATAATTTCATATGAAAACCCAACAGCAAAAGGAAGGATTTCGTTACCTAATCGAGCTCTCTCTCGTGTACGCAAGGCTTTATCGTGTTTCGTTTTTAAAAAGGCTATTTTAAGGCTCCTGAAAAGATCAAATTTCATTTTCGTATCAAAAACACTAAGAACGTGTCAAGAACGCGAAGAACGAACGAAGAACGCGAAGAACACGAAGAACACCAAGAACATATTTTCTCTTAAAATTTCGGCAGAGTTTCCCCTTATATCGGGACATATTTCTCGGAAAATATCGGCAGAGTTTCCCCTTATATCGGGACATATTTCTCGGAGAATTTCGGTAGAATTTCCCCTTATATCGGGACATATATCAAAATAAAAACGAAAAGAATTTCCTCTAAAATCATTCGAGAGGAAAATAACAACGAAACTGAAAGAATATACTCAAACAACAAGAGATGAAGAATCGATAGACACCACGTATCTTAGGTGAGTGAAGGTGTGACGAATCACAGGGTCACTGATGTGCATAGCCGCCCGCACCTAAGTAGGGTATTACACAGATTTCTCCATCAAAATAATTATAAAAGCATAATAGAAAGAATAGAACATAAACGATGGAGAATCGGTAGACACCACGCTTCTTAGATGAGTGAACGTGTGATGAATCACAGGGTCACTGACGTGCATAGCCACCCGCACCTAAGTAGGGTGTTACACAGATTTCTCCTCGAACCACAACAGGAAAATGAATCGGAAAGAAAGATGAATCAAGAACAAAACTTGGAAGAACAAGAGGATGAATTGAAAGCCTAGCTTACGAAGCAAACTAAGAGAGGATCGTACCTTTCTCCTCCTCGTTCTCCCAGCAGCGCTTCGCTAGCGCTCCTCCCTCGCCTCCCACTCCTCCTCCCGATCTCTCAACCCTATCCCTTGGGGTGGTGGTGGTAGTGGAAGTCGTAGAGAATGAATGGGTAGGGGGGCCTATTTATAGGCCCCAGAAAACCACTAACCATGGTTAGAAAACCATGGTTTAAACCTTAACCATGGTTTAGCGGCCCATGATTTTGGCCCATTGTTTTAGTCAAAACTTATCCCAAACTTGGGGCTTAAGTTAGAACATTATAGAGGATTCTAGATTCGCTAATGACGCTTAATTAACACTAATCGTGATTAACTTTCACTAATCGCGATTTAACTTTCGCGGTTTACGCTTATCTTTTGCTAACTATTGATTAGTGTTTGCTAATGATCATTAGCAGTTTTCAATCCGTCATTAGTTTCTTTAATCATGTTTAATTAGTCTTAATGACAATCATTATGGGTTAATGACATCTTAGACCTCATTACTTCTCTTTCTTCTGAAAATCATAACAATTCGAAACGAAGTCTGATTCACACGAAACAAATTTCATTGGTTTTCTCTTGAGGAGCCGGATCTTATTATACAAGATCCGAGATATGCCAAGTTCAAGGCTTTACAGTTATTTGATGCTAAGTTGAAGTTGTTTCCAGGAAAATTGAAAAGCAAGTGGTCAGGACCGTTCTTCGTGAGAGTTGTGCATGACAATGGGAGTATTGTCATATCTGGATTGTCATCTGATGCACAGCCATTTGTTGTGAACGGACAGTTGCTGAAGCCATATCTAGATCATGATGCATTCATGTTCGTCGTTGCTTCGATATCTGTGGTATCAGATTATGACCTTTTGATTCAATCTTCTACGTCTAATACATGATCATCCACTCCTCTTGTATATCCTTTCGTTTCACTTTTTCTTCTCCCGTTTTATCATTGACCTCTTTCCGTGTGTATATATGCTATACTTAGGATGTGCTTTATCCTAAGTATAGGGGGGTGAAGGTTTATGTTTTTCATATTCGTCATGTTTATCACCCTTGTTGTTGCCTATACTTAGGGATACTCTACCCTAAGTATAGGGGGGCGATGTTGTTCATATCGTGTCTTTTTGAGTCTGTACATTCTCTTCATTGGTTGTCCCCTTTGTACACTCTACTATACTTAAGATTACTTGATCCTAAGTATAAGGGGGATCACCAACTTCTCTTCTTTTTATATTTTATTTGAGTCGTTGTAACATAGGAGTCTTTTCACTTTTCTATACTTAGGAAGAGTTATGTCTTCCTTTGTCGCTCTATGATCACTATGAGGACATAGTTCAAGCTAAGTATAGTCGTATATATTGTATATACTTTAGACATAACTCGTAGTTTCAAATATGTTTATTTGGGGGGGATATGTATATAATTTTGTAAAATCCACGTGTGTAAAAAACAAAAACAAAAGAAAAAAATTAACAACAAAAAACAAAAAAACAAAAAAAGCAAAGACAAAAACAAAAAAAACAACAAAAAGAAAAAAAATAAAGAGAAAAAAAACTTGTATATACTTGTATATATTTTACTAACCCTTTTTCCTTAAAAAAACTACAAAACCAAAAAATTATAAAAACTTGCATAATTCAAAAAAACCTTCTTTTACATCTGCATTTTTCTCAAAAAAATCATAAAAAGTTCAAAATTAGACAATTGTTTTAAAAAAAATGTTCTTTTCACATGTGCATCATTTTCTCAAAAAATGATTTCTTTGCATTGTACATATTTTCTTGCATTTGCATGTGCATTTTTCAGGATAGTATTGACATTTAAACTGTCTGGAATAAAATTGAAGAATGGATCTTAGTTGGGCCTTAATCCACTTAATTCCAGAGGAACCTTATAAGAAATGGAGTTAAGATTTTTCATGTCCTAGTGACTTAATTCTTTGAATCCATAAGACTATGTTCACATGTCATCTTGAGTAGTCTAAGTAGAATATTTAACAACACACGCATGATTCTTTAAGACTGTGGCTTATCTTGGACAAAGTACTATGCACGTAGCTCTTCATGGAAGAGGTAGTGAGGAGGCAGAATCTTTTGGCTTGGGGTAGCATACGAGGGCAGTACATCTAGGCGAAACCTCTCGTCTTCCTCTAGTGAAGGAAGTGCGTCTCAACCTGGTCTAGCGATGTTGAGGTCTAAAGACAGGAGTTATGGGGTTGCAATAATGCTTCAAAAGTGGGATAGTCTACTGGCTCAAGAGGAAAACTCCTTATGTACATGCCGCACCTTGTATATGCTTTCAAAAAAAGTAAGGAAAAATGCAGAATCTCCAAAAGTGGACAGGCCTGATTGAAAAGTAAAATGCCTGCCAGAGTGTATATACAAGGATAAAAAAATATATATACAATAAGAGCTTCAAAGACAAATTTTTGTAAGCTTGCAACGGATGACTTGGCTACACTGGTCATGCATCCAAGGATAGGTAGCTACACTGGTTACCGTCCATTCATTTCTCCATCCCCTCTTCTTGAGTTAGTTGTACTTGAACTTAGAAAGGAATATCTCCGCTCCTTGAGAAAAGAGTTGCAAGATTGGGGAATTAGAGTTACCTTGTTGAGGGAGGTTGTTTCTTTACTACTTTTGAGGTGGGGAGCTATATCTCACTTACACTGTACAGGTAAAGATTCATAGTCACAAGAATTTGTGTATGTAGACTTGTTCTGACCTGACTGTTGAAACCTGAATAGGAGTCCTGTGGAACTTAGAGGCTTGATGAATCTCGTATTCATCATGCTAAAATTGGTCAATTAGACTCGATTCCCGAAAATTCACAAGCATTTAATCATTAACTAAATATCATTAGCATTCATACATGTGTAAATAATATTTGCATTTCATCATGCATAACTGCATTAAAAATTCCATTTGTAAATTAGCCCAAAAAGCCGCTAACTTCTCACACTTGTAAATAATTCATCCTAACTCCGATTGACCCAAAACAGCCTCCATTGTGTAGGTGTTACTAACTTCATAAAATAAAAAATACAAAAAATTTACTAACTCAAATAAGTGTCAAATAATCCCAAAGTCTAATTTCACATCTGACGGACTAAAATGCGCATATGTCCCTCATAAAGTGTCCTATTTTGGTCTACTTACTTTTAGAGTACTCCATTTCCAAATACCTTCAAAACAAGACCAATTTCGTAAAATTCAGAGCTCATATGTGAAAGTTGGGTTTTGGGCCTCTTTTGCGTATTTTGACTTTTTGTTATTTTTGACCTGAGTTTTTATGTACATAATTAACGTTTTTAATTTTATTTATTTTCATTTGTGTTCTTTGATGAAAGTTTTATTAAGCGACACAAAAATCCAAATCCAGATTAAAACTGAAATAAAAAAACTGACTGAGTCCAAGTGCTCGTTGTCGGTCTGTACAAAAATTGTGTTTCTTACTTCTATTTTATTTTCTTATTTTCTTATTTATTAAAAATCCAAAAAATAGTTTAGTGTGTAATTAATTTTCTTGTATTTTATCGTAATTTTTCTAGATTTTTTATCCTCTCTAAAACCACCAAAAAATTACAAAAATCCAAAAAGCTGGTTTTCTCTACACATGGAGAACCACCAAAAATATCACTTCGCATATGACCTTTTTTGCTCCCGAGTCCTTCATGAAAGTTGTAGATCTCATCGAGACGCACAATTTTATGGAGGAAATTTTTCAATCTGAAGTCTCCACTTATTTCTTTTTCATTTTTTTGTATATCTTTAAGTTTGAAATTTTTTGGGAGCGCCACGTGGCAGCTCCTGGGCGTGCCACGTGGCACCCCTCACTTCCTCTCTCCAGACCCCCGGGTCACGTGCCCAGCACGTGACCCCCACCTTCTTCCACCTCGATCTGTTTCTCTCGCGCGACCTCCGCCATGCACGGCCCTTGGCCGTTACGCACTCCACCCAGTGTGAACGGCCAGTGCCCCCTAGCCTCCTCCAGCTGTTATGTGCGCCGCCACCGTTCACTCACCTCACTTGCGTAACAGCCCTCCGTCGCCATCTATAAAGTCATTCCTTGCTGGCCGCACAAACCATCCACCATTAACGGAGTTGACGGAGTTTCTCCCACCACCACAGGTGACAGCTGAGGTCCTGGAGAGGGCGTCGACACTCCAGGCGAGATCTGGTCACCCCTGACCATTGCAGCTTCCTCGACAAAGCTTGCTTCCGCTCCGACCTCAACCCCGCCGTTGATCCCCCTCCTCAAGTACTTCCTCCTCTCCCTCCAGTCCCGCTCCACGGCACCTTGCCTCGACAAAACCACACCTCTACTCCGGCCTTGCCCAAGATGGAACCCATCCCCTCCCATTGCCCGATCATAGAACATCCAAGTGATCCACACAGTCGGTCAACCTTATTTACCCTGCCCTCGCTGCGCCACCATTTTTTGTTGTGTTCTCTTTCGTTGCAGGTCCCCGAGCACCTCCACCAACGATCCCTTGTGCCTAGCAGCTCGGAGCTCCTCCGCATTCGCTCCGCCCCTCGTATCGTGTGTCGGTCGAGGTGCAGCACCACCCCCGTCGACCGGGCTCAGCCTCTGCCTCTCCCGCCCGCTTGGCGCCTCCGCTGGGCCACTCGCAGCCCACAGCCGCCATTGGATCGGGCATAACCCTTGATCCAACGACCCACTAGCCGCCACGCGTCCACCCGAGCCTCAGCTCCAACTTCGAGAATCGGGTCAGCCGAAGCGTCAGAAGCCCACCACGTAGACTCGGGCATCCGAGCCTGAGCCCTTCCGCCCGAACCTCATCCTCGGGTCGAACCACAGGCTCGGGAGGCCCCGAACCTCCGCCTTGACCCCTAACCTATGCCTTGGCTCCGAGCCTATGCTTCGGCACCCGAACCACAGGCTCGGGCCCTCGAGCCTCCGGTCTGCCTCCAAGCCTCGTCGTACGTGCACCGGGGGAAATTGCACTGAAGCCCCCAGAAGTTCCAGATATTATAGAAATACCCCCTCAAGGGGTAAATTAATCAGGGCCCTCCCAACTTTTAGAAATTATAGATAAGTCCTTCCAAGGACTTGTTGAAGGAAAAACTTTATTTTAGTTACATTTTAGTCCCTGAAATTTCATTTTATCATATCTTTTTCATCCGAACTCCGTTTTTAGCGTATAATATGTCATTTTGAAGCTCTTTACATGATCTATCACTTAGCATAATTTGAGGACAGATTTGAGGTTGTTTATTGAGAATTATTATTTAAGGATCATTATTGACTCTTGCAGGCTAACTTTGACTTAATGGTGCTTGAGAAATTAATGATAATTTTTGCAGGAATTCGGATGATTTTAATCTGATTAAACCATTGTAATCATTATTGATTATTCTTAATAGTTTAGTTTTCACAAGGTATTAATTTAGATCAATTTCTCTAAGATTATTGTCGACTATTCGAGGAATTAAATCAAAGACATTTGAAGGCCGGATATTTTGCTTCAAATTATTATGAGCATCAATTTATTAACCTGAAGCATTAAGTCAGTTTGAATAATTCTTGAGTTATATCCACTTTGATTTGTGATTAATCTAGTGAAATTATAGATCTGATCATTTGAGGATTTATCACGTTTCAAATCACACATCCAGGGCATAATTCTCTCTGTTTATTTTCTTTGTATCGCATCTTCATAATTGCATTGTATTATATTGTCCCAACACAAAAATTGATCAACCATTAATTAATTACTTTATTTAATTTAAAACCATGCGATTAAAAATCATCGTTCCCTGTGTTTGACCTTGGTAGACTTGCCAAGTAAAATATTCCACAACATTCAAAGATTGTAGTTTTTGTTGAACCATTTTCACCACCTATACTATGATAAAATACGACAATTAAAGTGGGGAAAATGTTGTTCATCAAATGGTGTCGTTGTCGGGGAACGTCGAATTTTTAGGGTTTTAATTCATTGTTTGTAATTAATTTTTATGAAATTAATTTTTGTGTCATTTTTGCATTTAATTTGCATTTCTCTCTTACTTCGTATGCTAACCGTAAATTCTCTCTTTGCAGACTACTAGGAGCAAAATTTTTTGGATCTAATCAAGGATCTACAAGGACGAAGAATTGCATTTTAATTTTTGTGAGAGAGATTTTAGTCTAGTTTTAATTCCTGCATTATTCTCAGGGTCCCTCTCTTTAAACCCTTGTAATAATTCAGACTGAACATTTCGATGGTATGTCGGGTCTGTTTCAACCCCTTATGTGGGGTTGGGACCCGACTTGAGTGGCGTAAGACTTAGGCACATATACGCTTGCTTGTCTATCATTTATTATGCTCGTAATTCTTAGGCCATACTTTCACTAATTAAACGCACTATAGATCGTTCAACATTAGCCAAAATTTGAAATCAATTCTTCCCGCTAATAAAACTATCTGCTTAGGACAATTTTCATCTGTGCATATCATTTACTATAAATTTTAATTCCTTTTATTGCATCCCGCATGAAGAATGCAAGGATTCACTATAAGTATTTCTCTTAAGCATGCATCATTGATTTACGTCTACATTAGCTTTTTCGATTCTCCTCCCTTAAGTTTTACAACTTAGGATTTAAAGGAATTGGGACTGCTCGTTAGGCGTGAATTTCTATACTCACATAAGCTATAGTGACAACCTTAATTTAAAACCGGGACTACTAATCAAGGCAACTGCAAATAAAACTGACATAAAATTAACCTGTGTCTGGTGGAGAGAAACCCACTCATTGTTTGCAAGGACTAGAGCGCACACTTTGGATAGAGACAAAACTGAGAAATTTCATAAAGACTATTGTTTTTAAAAAACAATTACCTACTTTTCAGCGAGGGTCTCGGGTAGCTATTTTACTGTCCGACTTACCTTAGCAGAGTGGGTGGTTTAGAGGACACCGCGGAAGGCTCCGTCCTCAAGTAACATGGGTAGCCGTTTAAACAGTCCGTACTTAAACCTATACTGGCTGAGAGTATGTGCAACGAGTTGTACGAACTCGGGACAGTCTTTGTGAAATATTTCGGTACCTAACAGCTCCGCTTAATTTTTAAGATTGTCTTGTCATTAAATTAAAATTGAAAAGATAAGCGGTCGAACCCTGACGTGCCTTCATCTGTGTTGAGTGGGAAAACCTGAGAATTTGATTTGTGTTTGCTTTGTGTCTGCATTCTCGATCCTTCTTGGTCTTAGGATCATCATCTTTAGCACTCCTCCTCCTTCAAGGTCCAGTCACTCCCAGACTAACCCTTCATTTCACTCCTCTACTAAGGAAACTTTTATCCTTAGAAAGTCTTCACTTAATTCCGACACTTAATACTGAACTCTTTTCTTCTGAAGGTGAATCACAATGCCTCCAAAGAAGAACCCTGGTGACGATGAGAATGATAATGACCCCATTCGAGCACTCTTGGCTAGGATAACCGCTGCTGAACAACACAATGAACTGCTTAGGGCATAGATAGTATTAATGCAATGTGGCGAGGCTGCTATGGAAGACACGTACCTCCCCGAATTGGATGATGATTATAACTGGTTGAGGCCGGTACCCCCTGAGGATGTGTTCGAACACAAACCGCATTTCCTTGCACTGTTGCCGAAGTTCGGAGGGAATAATCATGAAGAACTGTATATCTTCCTCCGTGATTTCGAGTTAGTCTGCACTAACCTCTGCCACCCTAGGGTTAGACAAGACTACATAAGGTTGAGAGATGTCCCCTTCACCTTGACTGATAAGGCGGCTTATTGGCTGAAAAACTTAGGAGAAGTAGTCACTACATGGGACACATTCAAGACTCTGTTTTTAAAGAAATTTTACCCATTTAGTAGAATTGATCAGATGAGGATCAAGCTCACAAGCTTTACCCAACACCCGAGCGAACCATTCCACGAAACCTGGGAAAGATAAACAGACTTAATCCAAAAATGCCCAGGACACGGGATAAGTAAAATGATGCTGGTCCAAAGTCTTGTTAGCGGGTTGAACCTTGAGACTCAGGGGTTAGTAAGTGCATCCTGCAGAGGAAGCTACATGGGATGCCATGAGCACACCGTCTACAAGGTGTTCGAGAGATTAGCTGAATCCAGTCGTGCACAAACCACCAGCCAGGCTTACATTGCCAGCTCCAAAAAGAAGGTGAATAATCTGACGACCGATCAGAGTGCTGATATGGGAATAATAGCTAATAAGATAACTATGGTCGAGCAGATTTATAAAAAGGTGGACGAACTCCATAAATCATATGATTTGGAGAAATTGGCTAAATTGCCTAAGCAAATGGAGGAATTGGCTGACAGGGTATCCAAGATACCTGCCCTAACCACCCCCCGCAGCCATACACCGAATTCACTACATTCAGGGTCAAGGGGAAGGGCAACTGAGCCATTGGGGTGGAGACCAAGTCTTGTCCCATCAAATTGAAGAAACCTCCGTTCAAACTGTTTACGAGGAACCTCCACAAGTCATGGAGATAAACGGATTTTGGTATAACCTGGAACCGGTCAACCGTTCAAACCAAAACTCTACTCCGAACCCTCGTCCACCACAAGCCCAACCTACTTACTAGTCTCAACCACAACAGTACCGCAACCTCATCCACAGCAGAATCAACGCCAAGGCCAGCAAAGCCAATTTAGACAATCTCAGCAGCCTCTGGCTAAGCAGGGCCAGGGCTACTCCTCTTCTTCTATCTCTCTGGAACTTCAGCGAGTGTTGGACGAGCTTCATGACATGAGAGTCGACATAAATCGACTCTTTCGATGGAGAGATGAGGTGACCGCACCCTAGACTGTGATTCCTACTCAAGTTCAAGCTAACCCAAATAGCTTCGGATATAATCAAGTATTAATCTCTGAGTATTCCGTACCTAAACATGATCTCTCATCAAATAATAATGCTTATCATATTTCTCTTAGGAGCGGAAGGACCGTAACCATGCCTGATCGAGCGAAGGAACACGGAGACATAGCCCCAGTGTCCACAAATTCACACAACCCTGGGGGAATTGACGAAGGAAGATAAGAGGAGAAAGAAGAAGAACCACCCACACCACCCGTGATGCATAACACAACTGGAGGTAATGGAGAGTCAGATTTTGAGTCTGGCGAAGAAATGCCACCAAGACACCAGCAACATCTGACCACCAATTTCCCTATTTTCAGTCTGAGTCCTGTAAACAATTCTTCATTCAATAAAAGTGATGTTTTTGATCAAAACAAGTCCATCCCTTTCCCCCATGCTCTTACGGCAGGAAAGAAGAAAAACATA
Organism: Ottelia alismoides; assembly: GCA_037367405.1. NCBI lineage: Eukaryota > Viridiplantae > Streptophyta > Magnoliopsida > Alismatales > Hydrocharitaceae > Ottelia > Ottelia alismoides. Next base: position 235,725 of record JAZKJV010001523.1, on the reverse strand, counting down.
AAAAACCAAAAAATTGATGACGAGATGGCTCATATCTGTAAAGAAAATATTAAGGTCACTCTGTCCCTAGACGAGATGATAGAAAGAGACTCGGCTTTTTGAAAATACCTTAAGGTGAGATGCACACCAACAAGGGCCAGCAAACAGACTTCTAGCCAAACAAAGAAACACATACTCTTTGTTGCCACATCTTGTCTAATAAAAAATGAGATACCAAGGAAGAAAAGAGACATGGGTGCTCACTTCGTCACTAGCCAAATCAAAGAAATCAAGTTTGCAAGAACTTTGTTAGATAATGGCTCATCCATCAACCTCATGCCCACAACCCTATTTGAGCATCTGAATCAAGGTCCTCTTAAGCAATCTGCAGCTATACTTCAATTCGCAGATACATCAACTAAGAGACCTAGGGGGAGATTCGAAATGCTATCATCAACATAGAGGGACAAAACTACCCAGTAGATTTCACAATACTTGACATGGATGTCCCTAGAAATTGGAAAGACTCGCAATTGATACTAGGGTGACCCTTCCTTAGGACCGCAGGAGCTATATTCGACTACACATCCAGGCGAATCCAGTTTAGAAAAGTGGAACTTCAAATGAAGCAAACTAGGTTTCAAAGACCTGACACTAAGTCGGGCACCGAGTCTGAAAAATCAGAAACTGAGACAGAAATTGCAGAAGCAACAGTTGGGCACCGGAAACAAAATCCAACCGCTATGATAGAATCAACCTCATCTGAAGAGGAAATTGTTGATGATTTAGTCTGCCAGGTCATTCATGCATCTACCTCTACTCTAGGAGAATCAGAGGCCCCTTTGGACCTGTCAGCCCATTCTCCTTATAGGCAATCCCAGAGTGAGGTACACAGATCAGACGTGGCGCTTGCCACACCACATTCCATCATTAGCGATCCGATCCCAAAAACACCCACGATGGTGGCCGATATTGATACACTGCAAGAATCCACATCACAACAAGAAGCACAACTAAGGGGACCAGATTCGAATAATAATACAGATCGACCTGAACTCAAACCATTGCCCCCCTATGCTTAAGTATGCCTTCCTTGCTGGAAATAAGGGATAGTTTTCGGTCATCATCAGTTCACATCTAACCGAAGAGCACGAGATCCTCCTGCTTAATGTTTTGGAGAAAACCCGCAAGGCTATAGGCTAGAAATTGTCTGATCTTCTAGGTATAAGCCCAGCCATGTGCTCACACCATATTTACCTGGAGGATAATGCTAAACCCTCCCGTGAATGCCAACGTAGGTTGAATCCAAACTTACCGGAAGCGGTTAAGACTGAGATTGAAAAATGGTGTAAGATGGTTTCATATATCCCATCTCCGACTCCAAGTGGGTATCACCTTTGCATGTTGTTTTGAAAAAGTTGGGACTCCAAATTATCACCAATGAGGATGGAGAAGAGATCATGACACGGGTACCCATGCCCTAGCATATCTGTGTGGATTACAAGTGCTTGAATGCCGCAACAAAAAAGGATCACTTTCTGTTGCCCTTTATTGATCAAATCCTGGAGAGATTGGTAGGGAGTGAATACTTCTATTTCTTAGACAGGTACTCGGGCTACAATCAGGTAGCCATCGCCCACGAGGACCAGGAAAATACTACTTTTACATGTCCTTTCGGCACATACGCATTCAAGCAAATGCCTTTTTGGCTTTGCAATGCCCCCGATACCTTCCAGCGATGCATGATTGAGATTTTTACCGACATGGTAGGGGATTTCCTGGAGGCCTTCATGGATGACTTCTCGGTCTATGGTGATTCATTCAATGATTGTCTAGCGCACCTGGATCGGGTCCTCCAAAAGTGTAGGGAAGTGAATTTGGTGCTCTCTTGGGAGAAAAGCCATTTCATGGTAAAAGATGGAATTGTATTGGGGCATGTCATCGTCAAGAAGGGAATGGAAGTTGACCCTGTCAAAGTTGATGTGATCAAGAAGCTCGAGCAACCTACAAATGTGAAACAAGTACGGTCTTTTCTAGGTCATGTCAGATTTTACAGGAGATTTAGTAAGGATTTCTCAAAAATTGCCCGACCGCTAACTGACCTCCTAGGGAAAGACACCGAGTTCCTAGTAGATCATAAATGTCTTGAAGCCTTCGAACTACTCAAAAGGAGGATCATTGAGACTCCCGTCCTACAAGCTCTCGACCGGTCTCTTCCCTTCGAGATCATGACAGACGCATTTGACTTCGCAGTAGGAGCTGTGTTAGGACAATGAAAAGATGGGATCCCATATGCTATTCACTACGCAAGCAAAGTTTTAGACCCTGCTCAGAAAAATTACACTGTGGCCGAAAAGGAGATGCTTGTTGTAGTTTTTGCCTTAGAAAAATTTCGATCTATACTTCTTGGATCGAAGGTGACAGTTTACACAGACCATTCTGCCATTCGATACTTAGTGGCCAAAAAGGACGCAAAAGCACGACTCCTTAGGTGGATACTATTGCTTCAAGAATTTGATTTGGAGATTAAATACAAACCTGGGGTTAAGAATGTCGTTGTTGATCATTTATCAGGGATCGAACATAACATAATCCCTGAATCTGAATCCATCCGTGAATCCTTCCCAGACGAGTCAATTTCTGCTATTGACTCACTCCCTTGGTATGCTGACACGGTGAATTACCTTGTCTCCAAGAAAGTTCCTCGGGGATGGCACAGGAATAAAATGATCGACTCATATATGAAGCGAGACACTACTATTGGGAGGATCCGTTCCTTTTCTTTGAAGGACCGGATTGCATATGGAGAAGATGTATTCCTCATGACGAATACCAAAGTATCCTCAATATCTGCCACACCCTAGAGGCCAGAGGACATCATTCTGGGAAGAGGACCGCTGAGAAGATACGGGAATGTGGATTTTACTGGCCGACCTTGTTTAAAGATGCTTACAATTTTGTCAGGTGGTGCCCCGTCTGTCAGAGAATGAGAGGGACCATTGGTTCCAAAGATGCCATGCTTATGCAACCAGTCATCATCTGTGATGTATTCGATGCATGGGGCATTGACTTTATGGGCCCATTCCCTAATATTCAAGGATTTGAATATATTCTTCTCGCGGTATACTATTTATCCATGTGGGTGGAGGCTATCCCTACTCGAGCAGCAGATAGCAAAACTGTTTGCAGGTTTTTGAAAGATAATATTATTTTGAGGTTTGGAATTCCAAAAATATTAATATCCGATGGGGGTAGATACTTTGTCAACCAGGAGGTGAAGAAGTTGACTAAGGAATACAACATCGAGCACCGTGTCGCTAGTCCTTACCACCCACAATCCAATGGCATGGCTGAGGTGTCAAACAGGGAGGTCAGAGGAATTTTACAGAAGCTCGTCCGACTTGACGGGAAGAACTGGTCCCAACTCTTGGACCAGGTTCTATGGGCTTATCAGATGGCTTATAAGACCCCATTGAGCACCTCCCTGTTTCGAATGGTATATGGAAAGCCATGCCATTTTCCCGCAGAACTCGTACATAAATCAGAATGGGCAATCAAAAAGACTAATTGGAACTGTCACCAAGGGAAGAAGAACTGAGAAATGGATTTGAATGTCTATCTGAAATATGAAATCATGCTTATGAAAACAACACCATTTACAAGGACAAAGTGAAGAGATGGCATGACAAGAACATTCGAAGAAAGATCTTTGTCCCAGGGCAGAAAGTTTGGTTATTTAATGCAAAATTGAAAATTTTCCAAGGTAAATTGAAATCAAAATGGACGGGACCCTTCATTGTAAGAGAGATACACAATAATGGTAGTGTTGAGATCTCAGAGACCGCGGATAGCACACAAACATCTATAGTCAACGGTCAACTACTTAAATACTTTGTCGAATCCAACGAGAATTCAGTACAAGTTGAACAGATCTCCTTCACTCAGGGCATAGCTTTTGACGAAAGATTTGAACGGCCCAGATAGAACACCTCTCCAAATCCAATGCTCTTCTGTATATCCATCAACCCGGTAACAGTTCTCCGATACTTAGTTGAAGGGGACCAATTTCACTGTGTATACATCACTTCTATTCTTTCCGTTCACCCTCGACTGCCTCATTTCATTCTTTTCTTCTGTGCTTAGTCCCTCAATAGTCTAAGTATAGGGGGCAGGTCAACTTCTATTTTTCTTGTCTGAGCTATACTAAGTACGAGTTATGTCTACATTTCACTTTGTGCAATGAGGACATAGCACATGATAAGTATGGGGGTGTTTGTATATATTCTATCTACTTTATCCATAGCTCGTACTTTAATCGTTTTTATCTAACATCAAGGATGGGTATAAGTAGTGTATATTATGTGTATAATACCTGTTTTTGAAAAAAAAACAAAAAACAAAACAAAAAAAATGTTTGCATAAAAAAATTTTCACTCATGGTCCTGCATTCCATCAAGCATTTCTTGGTTGATATATTCTTGACACATTCACTATCACTCAAGGTTTAAGGATTTTTTAGGACACTTGATTTCTGAGATCTTGAGATTCTGAGTTAGCCAGCCCTAGTCATGAGGGTTTTGAACTTAATTATCCACACTTCCCTAATTTGAAAGATTTGAGCGCTATATTGCACTCTTCATCTCTACCTTCCAAAAGAATATGATCAGCATAATTACTTTCACAACTGCATGATTTATGAGATGAGTTGAGTTATCACTTGAGGAACTGGGACTAGAGATTTGAGTTTAGATCCGATCTAATGATGCTCGAGGATGGGATAAAGTTAATGAAGGCTTCAGAAAACCTGAGTGTCAGCAAAACCCTAGCCAGTATGTGAACAAGATTCATATGCTAATCTCTTTGATATCTACCTATGTGCCAGGGTGTGATGAAACTTAATGAAAATTGTTGATAAATGTGTGCCAAATTTTGGTAAAAGCAATGGAGCTAGCCAACAAAAGAAAAGAAAAAGAAATGTCAAAGAAAAGATCTACCATCCAAAGTCAAATTACAAATGAGCTTCCACCAATGGCAAGCGCTCCCAAATATTTTCGAAGTGTTCACTTGGACCAAGCGCTAATTAGGACCAAGGAGTCATGCTGACACCATAAAAGGGCTCTTCATCTTAAGCGATACAAGTCTGGGTGTCGAAGGTATCTTAGATACTCAGAAAAGGCACACCCCGGTGTACTCCCAGAAAAACAAGTGCAGACGACTCCAAATTCTCGTGACGGACACATTGATCAACAAAATAAAAATATACTTGTGTGAGTATTAAGTCACTCGAGAGGCACCTTGTTCCAATGTGAGGGAGAGAAAATTAGACACAATCCTATACCCTCCATCATCTTGTTGTCCATCTACACTTTCAAGACTGACAAACTAATGAGACGGTTGACTGAAGCAAGAATAGACTTATTCTGTAGTGTTGAGGATTAGGTCTGGAGGAGAGTCTCTTAGATTGGAACTTTGGGTGATGTCTCGACTTGACTCTCATGAATGCAGTACACTAAAACTTTTATCCTTATACTATATGTACAAATAGAAGTCTGAAAATTAGAAAAGTTGGATTTCTTCTGATTAAAGCATGGTTAAGCCTAGAATTTAGGATCACTCAAATTAAGGGTCTTCTATGAATTGAGCATTGAAAATTCACATGCACAATCAGGGATGTATTCAACTAAGTCATTCATTCATTCATGCTCGGGGACGAGCATGGTCTAAGTATAGGGGTATGATGAATCCCGTATTCATAATGCTAAAATTGGTCAATTAAGCTCGGTTCCCGAAAATTCACATGCATTTAATCATTAACAGAGCATCATTAGCATTCATACATGTGTAAATAATATTTGCATTTCATCATGCATAATAGCATTAAAAATTTCATTTGTAAATTAGCCCAAAGAGCCGCTAACTTCTCACATTTGTAAATAATTCATCCTAACTCCGATTGACCCAAAACTACTCCATTGTGTAGATATTACTCACTTCATTAAATAAAAAATACAAAAAATACTAACTCAAATAAGTGTCAAATAATCCCAAAGTTTAATTTCACATCTGATGGACTAAAACGCGCATATCTCCCTCATACAGTGTCCGATTTTGGTCTACTCACTTTTAAAGTACTCCATTTTCAAATACCTTCAAAACAAGACCAATTTCGTAAAATTCGGAGCTCATATGTGAAAGTTGGGTTTTGGGCCTCTTTTGTGCATTTCGAATTTTTTCTATTTTTGACCTGAGTTTTTATGTATATAGTTAACCCTTCTAATTTTATTTCTTCTTCATTTGTGTTCTCTGATGAAAGTTTTATTAAGTGACACAAAAATACAAATCCAGATTAAAACTGAAGTCAAAGAAACTAACTGAGTCCAAGTGCCCGATGTCGGTCTGTACAAAAATTGTGTGTTTCCTACTTCTATTTTATTTCCTATTTTCTTATTTATTAAAAATAAAAAAATAGATTAGTGTGTAATTAGTTTTCTTATATTTTATTGTATTTTTTAGATTTTTTTATCCTCTCTAAAACCACCAAAAAATTACAAAACTCCAAAAAGTCGATTTTCTATACACATGGAGAACCACAAAAAAATATCACTTCGTACAACTGACCTTTTTTGCTCTCGAGTCCTTCATGAAAGTTGTAGATCTTGTTGAGACGAACAGCTTTTGTGAAGGAAATTTTTTGAATCCCGAGGTCTCCTCTTATTTCTTTTTCATTTTTTTGTATCTCTTTAAGTTTGAATTTTATGGGGGGTGTCACGTGGTAGCTCCTGGGCGTGCCACGTGGCACCGCCACATCCTCTCTCCAGACCGCCGGGTCACCAGGTCACGTGCCAAGTACGTTTCCCCACCTTCTTCCACCTCGAGCCATTTCTCTCACGTGACCTCCGCCATGCACAGCCCTTGGCCATTACGCACTCCACCCCGCATGAACGGTCAGTGCCCCCTCACCTCCTCCATCATTATGCGCACTGCCACCATTCATTCCCCTCACCCGCGTAACAACCCTCCATCGCCATCTATAAAGTCGCTTCCTCACCGACCACACAAACCATCCGCCACTAACAGAGTTGGTCGAGCTTCTCTCACCACCGCAGGTGACAGCTGAGGTCCTGGAGAGGGCGTCCGATACTCCAGGCGAGATCCGGTCACCCCCTGACCGTTGCAGCTTCCCCGACGAAGCTCGCTTCCGCTCCGGCCTCAGCCCCAGCCATCGATCCCCCTCCACAAGTACTTCCTCATCTCCCTCCGATCCCATTCCACGACCACCTCGCCTCGGCCAACCCACACCTCTACTCCAGCCATGCATAGGCTGGAACTCATCCCCTCTCCTTGCCCGATCGTAGAACATCCTAGTGCCCCCACGCAGCCGGTCGACCCCCGTTACCCCGCCCTCGCTGCGCCACCATTTTTTGTTGTGTTCTCTTTCGTTGCAGGTCCCCGAGCACCTCCGTCAATGATCCCCTGTGCCCAGAAGCTCGGAGCTACACCGCAGTCATGTCGCCCCTCGCATCATGTGTCGGTCGAGGTGCAGCACCACCCCCGTCGACCGGGCTCAGCCTCCGCCTCACACGCCTGCTTGGCGCCTCTGCCGGGCCACTCGCAGCCTATGTCGTTGTTGGATCGGGCATAAGCCCTTGATCCAATGGCCCACTAACCGCCATGCGTCCCACTCGAGCCTCGGCCCCAACCTCGAGGCTCGGGTCAGCCGAAGCGTCAGAAGGCTGCGACATAGGATCGGGCATCCGAGCATGAGCCCTTCCGCCCGAACCTCAGCCCCAGGCCGAACCACAGGCTTGGGAGGCCCCGAACCTCGCCTCACCCCCGAACCTCCACCTTGGCTTAGAGCTTGTGCCTTGGCACCCGAACCACAGGCTCAGGACCCCCGAGCCTCCAGTGCGCCTCCAAGCCTCCTGGCGCACGTGTGTCGCATGTGCGTTGGGGGAAAATTGCACTGAAGCACCCCGAAGTTCCAGATATTGCAGAAATACCCCCGCCAAGGGTAAAATACATACGGGGCCCGCCAACTTTCAGAATTTCAGGTAAGTCCTTCTAGGGACTTGTTTGAAGGAAAAGCTTTATTTTAATTACATTTTAGTCCCTAAAATTTCATTTTATCATATCTTTTTCATCCGAACTCCGTTTTTAGCATATAATATGTCATTTTGAAGCTCTTTCTATGCTCTATCACTTCATAATTTGAGGACAGATCCGAGGTCATTTATTGAGAATTATTATTTGAGGATCATTATTGACTCTTGTAGGATAACTTTGACATATTGGTGCTTGAGAAATTAATGATAATTTTTACAGGAATTCGGATGATGATTTTAATCTGGTTAAACCCTTGTAATCATTGTTGATTATTCTTAATAGTTTAGTTTTCATAGGGGATTAATTTAGATCAATTCCGCTAAGATTATTATCGATTATTCGAGGAATTAAATCAATGACATTTGGAGGCCGGATATTTTGCTTCAAATTATTATGACATCAATTTATTAACCTGAAGCATTGAGTCAGTTTGAATAATTATTGAGTTCTATCCACTTTGATTTGTGATTAATCTAGTGAAATTATAGATCTGATCACTTGAGGATTTAATACGTTTCAAATCACAGATCCTGGGCATAATTCTCTCTGTTTATTTTCTTTGCATCACATCTTCATAATTGCATTGTATTATATTGTCCCAACACATAAATTGATCAACCATTAATTAATTACTTAATTTAATTTAAAACCACACAACTAAGAATCATCGTTCCCTGTGTTCGACCTTGGTAGACTTGCCAAGTAAAATATTCCACAACATTCAAAGATTATGGGTTTTTGTTGAACCATTTTCACCACCTGTACTACGATAAAATACGACAACTAAAGTGGTGAGAATGTTGTTCATCAAGGCTGTTAGGTTTTAAAATCCATCTCCCATTAAGGTTCCGACACACTAATATTCCAAAGGTCTGACAAAGCTCCAAACTACAATTTTATGAAGATAAGTTTAATACTCAATATTTTCCTAATTTCTTTATTTTCCCTTTATTTTTTCTTTTTCTTCACTTATTCTTTCAAATAAGTGTTTTCTAAGGGACTAGTAAAGGTAAAGCATAGGGGGATGATGAATCTACTATCCGCCCTTTATTCATTTATTTTAGCTTAACATACTTTATAAAACACATGTATATAGCACTAACTCCATATTCTTACTAACTTGCATCTGTATGTAAATAGTGTATATTTGTATATTATTTTAACCTAAAATAAAAAAATAAATAAAGAAAGAAAAAATGTAAATAAAAGAAAATAAAAAAAGGAAGACTGTATATATGTAATAGATACAAGCTGACCCAAACCTCGAGAGAGGGTCAAGACTTGACATTATCGACCAGGAATAAAGTAGGGGGAGATAGGGTCCTCAATTAGAAAATCCCAAAAAAATGTGTGTTATGTATATTTGTGCACTACACTACTTTATTTGTACATTAATTGACCTCAAATCAAATAACTTTCAAAACCAAAGTTGTAAATAAAAATGTGTTCTAATTAATAAAAATAGTTGCACAATTAAATCATGTACAAAATAAAGCAACCAAACTTAGAAAAAGCCACTAAAGACTAATTGAAAGACCAATTCTGGCTCCATATGAACTCAAATTGAATCAATCTCACTTCCAATGGATTCTAAATTAAATTATCTTTAAAATGGTTGTATTTTCATAATTTTTGGAATTACAAGTAAAAAGTCAGTTTTCTGGGGTGGTTTGTGCAATTTACCCAAGTATTTGTAAATATTTTATTCGTATATATATTTGTAAATATTTTTACTAATTATTTAAAATAAAAATAAAAAAATAAAATTTTAAAATAAAAAAACTAATTTCCCATTTACCCATGTATATAATGTCATATATGTATATAGTATATGTATATAGTTGTTATTCTTAATTAACCAAAAAATAACATTTTTATTCAAACAAATAAAGTGACAAAAATTCAAAAAAAATAGATAATTTTGTAAATACTTTTTACCTCTCTTTATTTTTTCTCATTTCAATTTTCGTCTCTCTTATCTCTTTATCTAAAAAGTCAAAAATTCAAATTTCATCTCCCATTATCTCTTCTATTTATATGCTCCTCCTCCCTCATTCCAACTTGATCAATCTTTGGCGAGAGGAGCCCGATCTCCGAGAGTCTTCTTGTCGAGAAAGGTGCCTAGCCTCCGAATCGTCCGGTGACAGCGAGTCGACCTTCGTCAAGGCGATCACGGTATTTTTCCGCTCCTAAGGTGAGATCCATCATTTTCTCTTATTTTTCATCTAAGTTAATCGTAGCTTCATTTTTGCAATTTTATTTTGTCATCATTTTTTAGATCATAGAATCATCATCACGATTTGATCCGCCGCCGACTCGAGTTTTCATCTCATCTTCTCGATCTCTGCACGTTCGCTTCTACCTCGCACGATCTCTCACCTCGAACCACGCACGGTGGTCGGAGATCCGGTTCGATCCACCATTTTCCTCAGAACCGCAATCATCCACATCTCCGTCTTGATTTTTGGGATCGTGTCATCATGCTCGCATCCGAATTTTTATTTATAAATTAAAAATAAAAAAATACAAAAAAAAAGATTTTTGTTCTTTCTCTCTAACATTTGTTTTGCAGGATTATCTAAAGAAATTACAAAAAAATTAAATTAAAAAAATTAAAAAAGGATGGTTTTATTATTTCATCTCTGTTTTCATTCAAAAAAAATTAAAAAAGGGGCTGGCTACGCCCGCTCCCCACCGACTATCCACGAGCCTGCCGGGCGGCGCGCGCTGCCGGCAACCAGGTCGTCGTCCATCCGCCTGTAGCAAAGAGCCATCAGACGTCGTCGCCCCTGTGCTCCGCACCGCCACAGTCACGTGCTGCAATCGCCTTCACTTCCCTCACGCATCCCACCGTGCATGTCCGTTCTCCCCAACGGTCAACCTTCGCATGCTGAACCGCGCCACTGCGGATCCCCTTCATTCGACACTAGCAACGATGCTGTCGCGTGATGCACGTCGGTCGCACCCCCTCCACTGTGCTTCGTGGCGCTCTCTTTCACGCAACCTCTATGCTAACGCCGCCAGCACGCCGACGATCCATCCCGCGCGAGAGGTGCCTCCACCGTTCCTCCAGAAGTCCGACACCCGCACCGACGTGCTCCTCCAACTACCCCGTGCATGCCCCACTGCGCATGGAAGCCCCAACCGTGACCGTCGAGCACCATGGCACCTCTATGACTTGAAGAGGAAGAAAGCGACACGCTCCTCCAACCGCCAACGTGCCTCCCAACAGCACATCCGCTGCCGCCCTTGCTCGGAGGAGGGAGAGGGGCGGTGCCCCTTCCTTTGACTTGTGAAGGAAGCGACACAAAAGGAACCCTAAGGGGGGTATAAAAAAATATTTTGGAGAAACTACATTAATACTTCCCAAAGTTTCCAGATCAGCAATAAAGCCCCTAGTCTCTAATAAGTCACATGCTCAGCACGTTTACTTGGGTAATTTGCATTTTCAATCACCTATTTATTTCTTGTTATTTATTTATGCGAGAACAATAAACATTTGCAGATCAGACCTTCATTCCAGACAATATTTTGCAAACTATCTTCATTGAAATAAATGTTTTCTTGGTCAATAAATTCTTGAAAAATCATGCTCTACTTCTGATATGCTATTCTTTTTAACACAAAATTTTCATAGCATTTTAATTTCATTTATTATTATTAAAAAATATAAATATGTCATTCTTATCTTTTTGAAATTCAAAAATTCATAAAAAATCGAAAACAGCTCCAAAAATTTCAAAAAAATACAGTAGTTTTATTTCATTGCCTTTTAATTTCTTTGCAAATTTCACGCATTAACTATTTATAAAACCCAAAAAATCAAAAAATACTAAAAAATCTTATAAAAATCATAAATTTTTTTACAAAAATCCAAAAATTGTGATTTCAGTTCCTGCTTGTAGATATTGGCATATAGTTCATCATAAAAATAATTTCTCAGAGTTTTGGGTACTTAAAATATTTTTAAGTTGCAAATTACTCCAAGATGTGCATTGTTTTGCATTTTTATCACTGTTTGGTTTTAAAAAATACAAAACATCTGAAAATTCCACAAAATTCTCAAAAACATTTCAAAACTTTCAAAACCCAAAAATATTTTCTTTGAATTTTTCTGAACATTTTTGATAAATTGAACATTACAAAAAGAGTTGGTGTGCGTATTTTTGATATTGTGAATATTGATCCGTTTATTTTTAAAATAAGAAAAACTGTAAAATTAAAATCACTAAAAATGTGAAATCAGAAAATAAAAAAAATAAAATAAAACTTGTTAAAAAATTAAAAAGATAAGAAAATCACAAAAACCAAGGATAGTTATCCTTTGAGATTTCTGTTTTTCTATTAACTGATTTTCGATTAATTAAATAACCCTCGGGATTTATAGCCTCCCTGAGTTCGACCATGTCCACTATACATGTTAATAAGTAGTAAAAATAAAAAAAATATTTGTTTGTCGCGGGATTTTTCGGGAGAGCAATGACGTTATAACCAATAATTTTCGATCCTCCAAGGCTCTTGAGGCACAACACTAGGGCATTAGAGTTACCTTGTTAAGGGGGGTTGTTACTTTGCCATTTCTGAGGTGGGGAGCTACTTATCACTTACACAGTTCAAGAAAAGTTTCATGGTCATTAGAGTTTGTGTATGTAGACTTGTTCTGATCTGGATTATTGAGGAGTCTTGACCATAGATTGGTGGAACTTAGAGGCTGCTGAGTTTTAAACCTACGTCCAAATAAGGTTCCGACAAACTAATAATCCAAAGGCCTGAGTGAGCTCCATACCTCAATTTAATGAAGACAAGTTTAATAATCAATCTTGATTCTCCTTTTTCTTTCTCTTTCTCTTTTCACTTCTTTTTCAAGTAAGTGTTTGCTAAGGGACTGGCAAAAGTAAAGTATGGGGGGTGATGAATCCCCATTCATCACTCTTTATTCTTTTATTTTAGCTAATTATCTTGGCAATGCATCATGTAAATAGGTGTAAATATAATAACTTAGCAATATGCATGCATGTGTTAATAGTGAATAATTAGCATGTATTTGTGCAAAAATAAAAGAATAAAGAGTTTTTAATAAAGAGAAAAAGAAGGAAGTATTTAGAATAAATACCGAGTAACCCGGACCCCAAGAGAGGGCCAAGCAATGGCCTGATCGCTAAATAAAATAAGTAGAGAGAGATAGGGCTACTCTACCTTGTGTGTATGTGTGTGTGTGTGTATATATAGAGAGAGAGAGGAGTGATTCTATGAGAGCAAAAATTTGTGAGAGCATGAGAGGGATGATTCTGGACCACATGATTCACCCAGGAGAGAGAAGATCAGGAGAGAGAAAACATAATCATGTGGTCCAGAATGAGTCCTCTCATGCTCTCACAATTTTTTGCTCTCATAGGATCACTCCTATATATATAAATATTAGATGTGTAAATAAATTATTTTTGCCAAAATAAAAATAAAAATATGTTTCCACTCCCTTGTATATATTTTAAAAATAAAATAAAAATCAGAAAAATAAAATAAAAAGAAAATAAAAACTCTTTCTCACTTATACATAATACATGTATATATGTTTCCTTCTATATTTATTTTATACTTGTAAATAAATAATAAAAATAAAACAAAAATTGTTCTATACTCCAAAAATTATGTTGTAAATAAATAAAATATAAAATTGGAGTATTGTGCAAAAAATAACAAATTAAAAATAATTGTACAAAATACATAGGTATATTATACATGTATATAATACATTATACTGTATATACAATAATTTATTTTTAATAAAAATAAATAAAAATCACAGAAAATAGTTTTAAAAATAACAAACATTTTTCATTTTATACACTTTTTAATTTAAAATAATTTACTATTTTTATTTTAATTTGTAAATATTTTTGTAAATCCAATTTTCTGGTTGATCCACGACGGATCGTTGACTCGGGTCAACTCCCACTTCCAGGACTTGACCCGACCCGACTGCTCCGCCGGACCTCCTTCTCCCATTTATCCTGGAAGGATCACGCGTGCCCATGCTTCGAATCTTCACCCGCACCTTCCTCGTGGACCTGTGACCCTCGCGGATCCCTAGGAAGGCGCGAATCTTCCTCGGTTCGCGCACTTCAACATGGTTTCTCCAGCCACCTGGGAGCACTATAAAATCTCTTATCCGCATCCCCCAGGTCAGTAGCTTGCGCCTCACTCCCTCTCGATACCCTAGAAACCTTCAGCGTGGTGACAACCGTCTGAGGAGCTTTCTGGTGGTCGTTTGGTTTAGTGATGCCGACACTCCCCCTTTGTAGTCGGACCTCCGTTGCAAGAAGTCTCCCTCGCCTGCTGCCACTTGGTTGAGGCCATATCCCAGTCGATCATCTTTGGTTGGAGCTCAGGAATGTGTCTGGATCTTCATGTAACCCCTTAGCATTTCCTAGCTCCGCTTTTTATAAAATCTTTCCATTGCCTGTCGTCATTGCTTTGCCAGCTTCGACCAGCTGGTCGGAGCTCCGTCACCCACATCCATCCGTTTCGATACCCTTGCACGCTCACCCTCCATCATTCTATGCAACCTGATCACCCTGATCTTAGTTCGCATAGACAAGATTAGGTTTAATATCTCCCTCTATAGCAACCGTCGGAGATCGAGTCCCAATCACCACCGCTTCTTTGCTTTTCAGTCCTAATAAACCAGACCAGAGCATAGCTCCGAGTTAGAGCTTCTAGTTGCAGGTTGTTTCGCGCGTTGAGAGCCCCAAGATCACCTTCTCCCGGGCTCGCCGGAGCAGCTCCAGGTCCCCTCTGCCGTCACGCCGATCAGACCGTTGGAGCACCCATCTAAGCCGTTCACCTGACGCGGAATCGTCCCACGACTTCACCGGTTTCTGCTGATCTTTCATCGGAGCCGATGATCGCATCCTAGGCTCCGGTGAAGTTCATCCAGGACATGTTCTGCTCGACGACTTCTGCACCGTTGGATTTACGACACCCTCCAGATTCCATCTTGAGCGTCCATCCACCCGAGGTATCAGACCGTGAGATGTCAGATCTGACGGCCCCGTACGTTCCACGTTCCTGACCAGCTGACACCATCAGATCTGACATCTGACGCCTCCAGAGTTGCACGATCTCGCCTCCACCAGCGACCGACACGTGGCTGACCATGCGTGAATCACGTGCCATTGAGGGTATATTGCTCTTTTTATCATGTGTTTATTTTAGTTTATGTTTTAGTTTGTAAAATAAAAGTTATAGTTGGACCTTTTTGCATATTAGTCCTTGTAGTTTCTGTGATTTACAGTTTAGTCCTTCCAGTTTGAAGACACGTGCCTTGTCACGTGCGTAGTGGTGTATTTGCATTTTTCGTCCTGAACTTGTCATGTGCTAATGTTTGAATGAATGTTTTTTCGAATTTGCATATATTCCCCCGTGAACGCCGACTTGGCGCAAGTGCGTATTTTATTGGTTAAATTGTAGATTTTATCCTGGACTTTTATTGCCTATTATCATTTGATCCTAAAACTAAAATAAATTGAATTTAGGTCCCTATAACTTGTGTATCTTGTTTTTACTCAAATAAATATCAAAACTACTCTAAAAATTCCAAGAATTTTATTTTACACGTAGCTTCTGCAACTGTGTAGTGTTTTTGGTAATTTTTGTGACGCACCTATCCAACTTTGAAAACCTATAAAAAATACAAAAATCCCCTTAAAAAATCCACAAAATTTTTTGTGTATTTGTTTTGCCTTATTTTACTTCCAGTAGCAATTTTGTTCCATTATCCTTTACAAAACACCTAAAAATTTCAAAAGACTAAAAATCTTTTAAAAATCATTAAAAATTCTACAAAAATCAAGAAATGTGTTTTCAGCTTCTGTAGATAGATTTCATTTTATACTTTCAATAAAATTGCTGTTAGGATTTTAGAGGCATTTCAAATAGTTTTAATTTGCCTTTATATCTAGCTATACATAACTTGTTGCTTTTGGTCTTATTTCATTTTTAGAAAATTACATAAAAATCAAAAAATCCCATAAAATACCTAAAAACATCTGAATATTTAAAAAACTTAAAAATATTTTTGTTTTGATTTTTTGAGTAATTTTAGGCCTTTAAATAATTGTTTGAGTGGACTTTTTGGCCTTTTCCTTGCCTCTTCTCTTAATAGAAAATCATAAAAAATTAAAATTCCACCAAAAATACTAGGTTTCATAATATGCTCCTTGCGTTCGACCCCGGTGTCTATATCAGGTTAAATAACTAGCAAGATCACTTGCCTTGTTTTATCGTGGATTGATTTTTTTGGTGATCTACATTTTCTCGTTGAGCCTGGTTCGAGTGGTTGAGGTCGCAACGACCTTTGATATCGCTTAACCTTAGTCACTAGGGCCACTCATCAGTGGAGAAAATATAGAAGTAAGATTTTCAAGAGATACAAAAGGACTCAAAAGGATTGGGGGCAAGAGGTTTGTAGAAGAGGAAGATAAGAAGGAGTCTAGTTTGTACGAGATTGAATGACTAGCTATTTACTGCAGGTCCAATGCTTTCCATTGATTCATTGTCTTTATTATGTATTTGGTATTTTCTCTTTTTATATTTTTTGAATTTTGCACCTTCGCTACTGAAAGAAACAAGATAGATATGTGACTCTGCACCATTGCCAACTACTTACTCCTCACTCCTATAAGCCTCGATAGTGATAGTCTGTCTATAAACTTTTGTGGGAACTGGAAGTGCATCAACTCAACACCTTAGAAGTCAACAGAGTGTCATAAGCTGATCCTGCTCTGCGACAATGTTGAATAATATCTGCATAAGAGAGTCCATCGATCCCTTGTGACATGCATCATTTTCATGAATTAGATGGAAGAAATAGTCAAACATGGGAGTGATCTATGTTTGGCAAATCAAAGTGGTCCCCAAATCCATTTCTTGCTATTAAAAGGACTCTAGATATCCATGTGAATATGGAAGATATTCTTGAGGTAAGACATGCTCTTGACACTAGTTCGGAAATGGAAGTTGATATGGATGATAAGACGATTGAAACACTATAGGCTCTTGCTCTGTCTCTTTGAATATTTAAGGAATTGGTAACCAAGACTTCGGATTTTTGAAGAACAGAACCAACTCATGCTCTGGCTAGTAAACCAACATAGGTTGAATAGGTATCTGAGAACGGGAACTCTATACAAATGTCTCAACATCCATCATCAGTTCTACCTCAGTATCCACATCTACTACCTAATGTGTAATCTCCGAATCACCATGATGAGGATCACATATATCTAGTACTGCATCTAACTAGTGCATTGTCTCGACTACTTACTCTCATGTAGACTAAGAAACTGATAATGCATCGAACATTTCCCCCAAAGATTCCCAAGTAACTCACCATCGAGATTGCTAAGATATTATTAATATTTTTTACTTTATTTTTAATAAAATGAATTTTTATCTAATACGTAAACAATGTTCAATTATTTAAAGGTCAATTACCCAAGGGTATAAGAGAAATACAATACATAGAGAAACTAACAAAAAACCAGAGGGCACAGAATGCAAATAACCACCACAATCATGTGTCGATGCACATGATAGAGCTTCACCTCAACTTATAAAGATAATACTGTAAGTTCGGAGGATAAAATTGTAAATATTCACATGTATACTCGCGTAAGTCATTTTGCACACGTTCATAATATTTCATAATTATCATAATTTCCAAGGATTATTTCTCAAATGTTTAGAGGAGAGAGAACATCTCTGTAACTGTCCCAGAGCATGCGAGCGACATGTGACGTGCCTTAAGCAATAAACGTCCTTGATTGAGTGGCGACACTTGATTGAAGGTTCATCAATAGCCCAAGCATCACATTCTCGTGTGTTCGATGGTGCTTGTTCTGATGATGAACTGATGGGTATGAAGATGATTTAATCATACACCTCATATCACTTCTTATCAACCGATCCGAAAAGCATATACATTTTGAGGAGAAATGATATTCTTTCCCAAATTGGATATTTTCGTGTACGTCTCTAGGTCGTGATTGTCATTCTCGAATCTCAGACGATTTACATAAGACCTCAAGGGTTCTAGTGATGTTTTAACTACTCGATGATGATTGTATATCCAAACTGAGGGTTCTCGTGCATATGCTCACGATATGGTTTTTCTCGAGGCGATTCAAGTCTGATATGGTACTCTTGGTGCCGTTCATGTTTACTCAACTTAAATAGATCAGAATTCATATACACCAGGGTTTAGGGATCAAACTAAAATAAATGATCTTTGACTTCGACTTGAGCATGAACTCCTTTGAGCTTGAACTTCTTTTGGTCAACAATCTTGAACTCCTTCTCTTGTATCAGCTTTGAGTTCCTTATGCTTAAGCTCCTCAAATTAAATAAACAAGTTTTGTTATCATTAAATATGCATGCTTGTGCTTGGACTATCAATGGCTAGTTAGATTTTTTGATGGAGGTTTTGATTTTTTACATTTTAGTATCTTTTACAAGAATCCTATGAAAATAAAAATATAAGATCTTCAAGTCCTCAAAATAAATAGGTTTGATTGCAACGTCGATCAATATAATGTCCGATTGAAATAAATTAAGATCTTCATATTTTCCAAAAAAATCCTTGAAATAATGTAACTCGGACAAATAATTAGCCTAAGAAAGTAAAATAAATCTAGTACTAGCTTGCTGCAATCAAGATTTATAATAGAAAACAAATGTATATGAAATTCATTATAAAACATTTTTTTAACAAGAGAATTAATAAAATGCTTAGGACAACTAATAGCTTTACTTGTAGAAGTTAAGGTCTAATTAGATATTGAATCATTTATTTGAAAACTTCATATTTAAGCTATTAGACATTCTTGAGCTTGTTGAAAATCACTCACCGAGTTGCTTACAGTGAGACTATGAGTTTTGATGTAAGATATTTTTGTCATGGAAAACACATAGTTTTATATTTGAAGAATCATGTGTCTCTCACATTCTTTTCGTCCACTATATCGAAAATCAGTATGATCCTACAAACGTCCTACATCCACTTGCTTAACCAATTCCAACCGTGACATCTTTTACTTCTTATTTTTCTTCTACAACCATCAATCGTTCCCTTTTTCAAGCACAAGATCGTGAAATAAATATTAAGGTTAAGTCCTAATTTGATATGTTGTTAATGATATCCATAAAATTATTCAAGAATAAACATCTTCAATCTTGCACACTTCATAAGCAGATAAATCTCGTCTCCCTCGATCGAAACAAGACTCTTATTGCACAACACATGATAGATATACAAGCAAAATACCCAATTTCAAAATTTGCATATGAATTTTCGTAGATATACAAGCAAAACACCCAATTTCAAATTTGCGTATGAATTTTTTCTCTCACCCTATCCCATTGCATTAAATTTACCTAATCCCATCGTTCTAAAAAAGGAACCCAGTTGCAACAAATCCTCTAATCCTTCTATGCAGGAACTTGCATTCCCCACCCACCCACCCTCCACATATAGCACCAACATGCCCAACCGGTCCCCGGATGACATCAGACACACTCGGCCAAAACCATTACGTCGTCTCCCTCCCCTTCCACCCACAACAGTTCCCGGGCCTTTTTAGTGTTGACCCCACGCGACTCTTTCACTCCAACAGCAAATCCCCCGTCGCCACAATCGTCCCGTCTTCCCAACGTCCCCTCCCCAAATCTAGGGTTTCCGTCGTTTCCCCTCCCCTTTCATGCCGCCATGACCACCTTCCGCCATCACCAGCCCTTCGCCCCGCCTCGCCGCTCACCCCCTGCAGCTGCGTGCCCCCTCTTTGCCGTGGTGCTCGAACTCCGCCCCTTCCCGCCCCGCCGCACCGTCCTCTCTCGCGACCTCGACGACATCCTCGCCCGCTGCCCCTCCCGCCCCGACTCCCGCAACCCTTCCCCAATCCTTCCCGTCGTCGCCAAGCTCTTCTACCGAGAATGGACCAAAGCCCTCGATGCTCTGCTCTACTTCTGGCGTTGCGTCCTGGACGATCCCCGCGAATTCCCCATCCCCAGGTTGCTCTCCAACCTCCCCATTGCGGAGCACAAGGCCGAAGAGGTCGCCCGCATGAGAGAGCTCTTTGCAGCGCACGCGAGGGGGTTGCTGGGGTGCGAGGCAGCGAGGGAGGTCGAGAGGAAGTTGGGGACGGTTGACACGGAGGTGGGGAAGGTTGATGAGTTGCTGGGAGGGAAGAATAAGATGAAGGAGTTCTTGGAGTTGCAGGAGAGACGGAAAGGGCTGTTGGAGGAGAGGGAACATATTCTGGAGAGGTTGGAGGAGTTCAGGGCTGCAGTTTGGTCGATTGTGCGACGGTTGGAGAATGAGGGAGGAGAGGAGGGTGGGACGGATGGACAAGATGTCGACGTCTTTGATTTTGGAGAGGGGATGGACTGGGGGAGGATTCGACACATGATGTTGAGGGAATGCCGGAGGCTAGAGGATGGATTGCCTATTTATGGGTGCAGGAGGAAGATCCTTAGCCTGCTAAACTCGAATCAGGTATGTTGACGGAGGTGATGTTCATGTTCCATGTACTTGTGTATTTCGATCTTCGGGGAGGTGCAAGATTTAGATAGTTGTTTTTGGCACCTGTTTTTTATACGAGTTTCCATGGGACATTTCACGTTGGTTATATTTCTTATCCTGTTTTATACGAGCAATATTTCTTTTCTGTCCTTTGTAGCATGGGAAAAGGCTTGGTATTGGTAGGCGGGTTTTGATATTGACATGGCTTCATGAGGTTTCAAGACATGTTTGCTTGTAAGAATGGTTTCATGAAAAAGTTCGGAATTTAAAAGAAGCAGCTTTCACCAAGTTACTGCTTGATAACAATTATATTTCTATATTAATCTTTTCCATCTCAACTTGCACAAAAATGAAGCTAGACCCTTAATAAAATCAAGTAGAAAAGTTTGGTGGCATGCGATTCACACTCATGCTCTTAAACCGAATTTCTGATCCTTTCTCAGTTCTTTGCCCCCACCATTTCATTTGAAGTTGAATTGTGCATAACTTAAAAATTAGACCAAACAATTATAACCCTGAAAAAACGATGCATAATGGGACAGGGTTGCATTTAGACAATGACTATTAAACAAGCAATTAAGTGATGGAGGAGCGAGATGATAGAGGCTTGCAATAAATTGGGCTATATCTGGTCAAGTAATGGTATGTTGCACACAAAAAATCAGACTGTAAAGTTATATGGTCTTTGCTTGTTAATTTAAGCGATTAAGATTCCAGACCTTTGGTTTGATAAGGGAAAAATCTAGGGCTAGTTGCCGTTTTTGGTTGGAAGAGGCAATAGAGGTGTCCATGGCTTCAAGAGGAGGTTTTGGTTTAAATCTACGTTTAGTTCGATTTTCACTACTATTGTAAGGGTTCAAAAGGAGTTTGGAGCATATTGAGTAAGGGTTCAAAAGGAATTTGGAGCATATTGAGGGAAAAGAATGAATTGAATTATTAAAGGACCCTAGATCTCTTATATAGAGGGCAGAGCTCTTGTTGGGAAAAATACATAATAGAGAGGAAATGAAATATGAAAAGATAAAATTATCTCTCAACACTCTCCCTCAAGATGGAGCATAGATCTCAATCATGCCCAGTTTGGAATAATACCTACGAAATGACACTCTAGCTAACATTGGTGAAAACATCTGACGTTTGTTCTCCCGAGCTAATGTGGGAAGTAGAGACAAAGCCCTTCTAACATGTTACGAATATAGTGACAATTAACCTAAATGTGCTTGGTCCTCTCATAGAAGGCATGGTTGTTGGCACTGCAGAATGCATCCTGGTTGTCACATTTTAATTTTTAGATGCATCGGAAGAAGCACATTAATCACTAGGTCATTCAAAATCAGGGATGCAAATGGATAGTGATATATCCGTATCGGATCCGCCACCATATCTGTTTTATACATATTTTGGCATCCATATTCGTTTCTGCTTTAAAATGGTTATGATATGGATGTCACTTTGATATCCGCAAACATACATATTCATATCCATATACCCGCTTTCATATATACATATACTTGTAGATTTATTTTTAACCATAGATAACTTAATTTTACCGTTTCATCTTTGGTATAATTATTATGATATAATCATTTTAATATAATTAGACCAAGTGTATTCCATCCCATACATGCATATTTAAGCTAATTTATAGAGTATTATTGATATTATTTGTATGCGATCAATATCTGTTTTAAGGATATGGTCACATATTTTTCATATCCATCAATATCCATATTCGCATTGCATTCCTAGTCAAAATGGATTTGACTCGCATCATCTCAATGTTCCTATATGCCATGGCTCAATACTCTAACCATGCTCTAGATATGGTCACCACATTTCCTTTCTTACTCTTCCTTGACACCAAAGAGCTCCCTATGAACATTGCAAAACATAAGGTATATTTCCTCTCAATCTTGCATAATCTGCATCCGCATGTGGTAATGTGCTGTAAAGTCAAGGGATGTCCCTCTGCTAAAAAATAGTCTAGTATCAGGAGAGGACTTCAGGTACTTTAGAATCATGTGAACTGCGTCTCTATGTGCCTGTCTCGACTATTACATAAACTGGCTAACTTTGCTCACTACAAAAGAGATGTCTGGTCTGGTGATGGCTACATATAGGAGCTTTCCAACAAGCTCTTTGTACCATCTCCTGTCTATCTCCTCTATATCATCATCGTCATCATATAGCTTCATGTTGGGGTCCATGGGAGTAGTGGCAGACCTGTAATCCATCATACCTATCTCAAAGAGAAGATCGGTAACATACTTCCTCTGAGTCATAATTAGACCCCGCTATGAGATAAGGATGCATCCTGACAAATGAATGTTGTAGTAGACTATTCCTTGTCGATGACCAACTATGTGACAGATGTGTAGTTGAAATTGAGAATGCGAATCATTTGTTTTTTAGATGTGTCATCTCTGACCAAACTTGACGGTTGGCGGGGGCACATCGGTTGGGAAGTGGACAACAATGCCTCATTTTGGACCTCAATTTGGATGTTCTGCGCAACTCTCAAGCGGATAGCTCCCTTCCTTTTGCGGTCATTTGGGCTATTTGATGCGCTAGAAATGTGGCTATTTTTTGTGACCAATCTTTCTATACTGAAAATGTAATGGAATACTGTAAGGCCCTTAGAGGTCGCTGTAAGTCTTTAATTATTATATATTCTGTAAGTCTTTAATTATTATATATTATTAACGGTCGATCTTATTTCAAGATACCACCCTTCTTTCCCTAAAAAAGATCCTGTTGGTTCCTGGCAAACTTATGCCAGAGGAAGTCATATAAATCGTTAAGGTTCTCGGTGACAAACTGTTGTCTAAGAAATTTCTTAGCCACACGAATACCCTGCACATCATCCCTTGTAACAATGATATCATCTAACAAGCATACCTCTTTGGGTCCTCTGAACAAACAATGAATTACATGTCGTCGAACTCCTGTTGCTCTATCAAGTTTGAGAGCTTTTGAAACCATGCTCTGGGACTCTACGTTATGTAAGGCCATAGATAGCTTTATGAAGTCTGCAAACCTTCTGACACCCCCTCAGTATCGAAGCTAAGGTGGCTGCTGCACGCGGACTTCCTCTTGTAACTCTTCATTTGTTGAGACATAGACCAGTTCTGTATTACTGCAACTAAGAGAAGGATCTGCAATGTAGAATGATGAGCCATGAGAGAGAAGGTATCGTGATAGTCCACCCCATAAGTCTGGATGAACCAACAAGCCACAAGCCTTGCCATGTAGCGATCAACACTGCCATCTGTACGGTGCTTTAATGTGAACACCCACTTGCATCCAACCACAAAGGCCCTTGTATGGGCAGTAACAAGGCTCCACGTACCACACGACTGTAGATCTATAGCAACTAGAAATATGCCACCGATTGTCTCATATAGCCTCCTAGTATATCCGTAGGATCTCAATGACTGACAATCCCAGTCAAACCTCATGAAATCCTCTACAATATGCCCAACGTGGCATTAACACCTAGAGGATACATGGTACATGTACGCCTCCGCTTCTGTGGAGCAACATGCACATCAAGGTCATTTGCATCCTTGACGACTAGTAAAGTAGCCTCTTGTAAAGGTAGTTGCTCATCCTGAAATAATATGCTGTATGGACAAATCACAGTGCTATCAGTAGAATAATGTGCTCAGGATGTACTTGAGGGTTGTTGGATGATGGAGAAGGTTCATGAGCAGGGGGCAGGGAGAGGCCTACATGTGTAAAAATGTGATAAAAACTGAGCCAACATACCGGGTAACGATGACGGAGGAGCAACCACAATAAGGGGGTGGAGGAGGTGGTGGTGGCGGCATAGGACGTACCATGAGGCTAAGGGGAGAGAGTAGGAGGGGGGCATATACCTCATTACCAGACTCAGAGGCAGTCATCTTATCACATGTTGGAGTAAAATACATGACATACTCAAAGAAGGTGACATCAGCATTGACATAGTATTTTTTCCAAGTGTAGTCTGTATCAAAGCAATGATACCCCTTATGGGCCCTAGAGTATCCCACAAAGTCACACTTGACATATATAGGAGAGAACTTGTCATGACCTTAGGTCATATGATATATAAAGCCACGAGGGGTTAGGGAGAAAAGTTCCTTATCTGGAGACACAATTGAAAAATGGATCTTTTCACTTAACACCGAGAACGACGCTCGATTGACCATGTAACATGCAGTGAGAACAACTCCTACCTAGAAGGAGCGGGGAGCTTGCCTATAAATGAGAAGAGTCTTGGTTACATCAAGAAGGTGGCTGTTTGCGTTCTGCAACAACCGTTTTGCTGATAAGTGTATGTGCAATACGTCAGATATATAATGTTATGAAACATGAAGAACCGTGATAATTAAGTAGTATAAAACTCCAAGACGTTATAAGAGAGAACACATTTAATTGTAGTAGAAAAATATTCTTTATTTCATAAATATATGATTGAATGATAGAACCATCGTTAGACTTGTTTTTAAAAATAAAAACCCATGATAATCTATAGTAGTCATCGATAGCTACAAGATAAAACTTGTGTCCATGATGGTCATGAACATGACTGGGCCCTGGATATCAAAATATACTAACTCAAATAAAGAATTACTGTATTGACCCTTATGATCATGATAACTAGAAAGGTGATGCTTCCCAAGTTGGCAAGCCTCACACTGAAAGGTAGATCTGGATGGAATTTAGGAGAGGACTCTACACAACTTGTGCAGAGGAAGATGACTGAATAGAAGATGTCACATATAGGGAGAAACCGACCCAATATGAATGGAAGATGCACCAACAAATGGAGACTGGACTAGTTCGTAGAGGCCCCTTGCTCATGGCCACATCCAATTATCCTGCCCATGAGTATATACTGAAACACCATAGAAGAAGAATAAAAGATGGCACGACTATATAACTTTTTGTGATTTGACTAACATATAATAAATTCATTGAAAAATCAGGAGCATGGAGAACATTCTAAATGTGCATAGATTGTGTCAAACTGTCAATCGAATCTCCCCCGATCAAGTATTGGGGGAATGCATCCCATCAACAATAACAACTGTCCAGTTTGGTAGAACAATCCTATAGGAAGTAAATTGAGCTCCATATCCACGTAGGTGATGGGTGGAACCTGAATCCATCATACACTTGAGATATCCACCCCGTGACAACTAGTAAGGGCATATGCTATACTCGAGGTACTGGTAGAGGCTAAGACAATGATGTCTGACGAGCATGGAGTACTAGAGGATCCAATAGCAAGAGGCATGATCTCTCTCAAGCGGGAGACAAACTCCTTGAACTTCTGGTTAGAAGCAGTGGCATGGGCAACGTGAGTCTCCACATGCTCGACAGCATGGGCAGATACTGGGAATCTGTGCTTAAAATCGAACGTGTCCTCAGAGTGACTAGAGTGGTGACAATAAGTGCATGGTTGACGCGGACGAGCCCTACCTTTGCCATGAACACCATGTCCTCTGAACTAATAAGATCCTCCTCTATTGTGAGATGTTGCCATCACTGAGGAGGTCTGAGAGGAGACCGATGACGGGATAATGATCTAGCTGAGTCTGCAATATGCTTCCTCCATAGGAGGTATGGAAGCATCCGTAAGTATCTGGAATTGCGCGACATCATACTCAGGATCAAGAGCTGCCAAAAAAATACAATGCATCCTTATGTAAAAGAGGATGTTGAGGCTTAGGTAGAGGGCATATGTTATGGGTGGCATTGAGAATTAAGGCTCATTTGGCCAAAATGAAACTTAGAAGATTACATTTGAAGTTTTGCTTGAAATAGCTTGCAAAAGTTTCTACTAGCTAAGATTTAGTTGGATTGAATCACTAATATTGTAAAATCCAATATCATCTTATTTGCGTACTCATATACTTTTAGGATGTCATTCAAATGAAGGTGGCTGCACTGTTATGTATTAAGTCAGTCTCACTAGTTGGATCACACCACATTTAGTTACTACTTGTACTCGATTAATTCTACATTGATTAGGATTGGCTGGTGCATGTTTATGTGTCTATAGTGGAAAAATAAAATTTGGCCCGTGTAGGTTTGGTATTCTACTTATATTGCTTTTTAAATATATTAATATAAATATATGGTTATCATGCAGTTTTATTCTTGGAGTCGGGTGGTGGTTATTATGCCATCTGAAACTACATAATTCTTAATGATGTTATGCATATGAATCATCGTTGCTTATTTTTAACTAGACTTGATGCTTTTCACTGAAGGTTTTACACGCTATGCTGATTATTGATATTTGTTGGAGAAAATAAGAGAGTTGTTTTTTCTTTTAACCCCATGCTCTCTTATATAGGGGAGAGATCTATGGATAAATTGCATAAGATAGACATAAAAAAATAAAATAACTAGAAAGATACATATGAATGTAGAAATATCTCAACACTCCCCCTCAAGATGGAGCATAGATGTCAATCATGCTCAGCGTGGACGAACACTTCTGAAATAGTCTTTGAGTAATGCCTTGCATAGAAGGCCGTATCGTGATATATCGATATCGACATGTGATCGATATATCGCTGATATGACCGATATTTGACCTTCCAAGGTCATTTTCTTCCCAAAATCGGTTCGATATCGGCGATATGGCGTTGATATATCGTGATATATCGTTGATATATCGTATCGGCCCAATACCGAAACCGATATGACCTTCACTGATGCCTTGGTAAAGATATCTGCTGTTTGCTCTCCTGAACTAACATGAGAAGTAGAAATCAGACCCTTATGGATCATATCTGTAGTATAATGGCAGTCTACCTCAATATGTTTCGTTCTCTCATGGAGTGCGGGGTTATTGGCAATGAAAAGAGCAGCCTGATTGTCACATTGGAGGTGCATGGGAAGAGGCACCTCTATAGTCAGGTCAGTAAGAACCGATCTAACCCACATCACCTCTGTGCTAGCCTGCGTCATAGCCCTGTATTCTGACTCAGCACTCGATCTGGCAACCACAGTCTACTTCTTACTCTTACATGAAATCAGGGAATTCCCTGTAAACACAACAAAGCCCGATGTAGGCTTTCTATACTTTAGGCATTCAACATAATTTGCATCTACCCATGTTGTAACTGAGAGAGATGTGCCCCTGCTGAAAATAAGTCCTGTACCAGGCGAAGTCTTCTGGTGTTTCAGAATCATATGGACTGCATCCCTATGTGCATGTCTGGGCTGCTCCATAAACTGACGTACTTTGCTCACATCAAAGGACATGTCAAGTATGGTGATGGTCACATGTAGTAGCTTTCTAACACGATCCCTGTACCCCCTCTTGTCGACCTCCTCGGTGTCATCATCATATAGCTTCTTGCTCGGGTCAATAGTAGTGGCGGGTTTGCAATCTGCCATGCATGTCTCTGAAAGATGATCTGCAACATATTTCCTCTGGGTCATCACAAGACCTTGCTGGTTCCTGGTGAACTCCAACCCAAGGAAGTAACATAGATGTCCAAGATCCTTGGTCACAAACTATTGATCGAGGAAGTCCTTGGCGCCCTGAATGCCCTGCTTGTCACCCCCTGTAACAATAATGTCATCAACGTACACAAGAATGACAATAGTACCTCTCTGGGTCTTCTGCACAAACAAGGAGCGATTGACAGTCGATCACACAAACCTCTGTTGCTTTATCAAGTCCTAGAGCTTCTGAAACCATGCTCTTGAACTCTGCTTAAGGCCATAAATAGCCTTGTGTAGCCTGCAAACCTTCTGACACTCCCCCTCAGTAGCAAACCCATGTGGCTGCTGCATGTAGACCTCCTCTTGTAGGTCACCATAAGGGAAGGCATTCTTCACATCAAGCTGATACAAGGGCCAATCTCGTGTCACAGTAACGGAAATAAGAATACACAAAGTAGAATGCCTGGCTACTGGAGAGAAAGTATCTTGTTAGTTCACCCCATATGACTGGGTGAATCCACGTGCCACAAGTCTCGCTTTATAGCGACCCACACTGCCATCCACACGGTGTTTCACAGTGAACACCTATTTGCATCCCACAATGGACGCGTTAACTGGAGTAGAAACAAGACTCCACGTACTACGTGACTGTAGCACGACCATCTCTTCCTCCATAGCCAAGCACCCGCGACTATCCTTCAATGCCTCCTCATAATTTTGTTGAATTTCCATAGCAGATAGAGCCAATGCAAATCTCTGAAAATCCCATGTTAGACGATGAAAGGAAACCTGAGAAGCAAGGGGGTGGGAAGCACAAGATCGCTTATGCTTTCGAATTGCAATAAGAATATCCAGATTAGAGGGAACATCCTCCATCTATGTGCTATTTTCCTGCAATGATTCCTGCATAGATATATCTCTAGACCCATCATTAGAAGCTATGTTATCAAAACAAACATGAGGCTCTGTAGATGATGGTCAATGATCAGGTCAATGACCATGAGCAGAAGCGACCCGACGAGTGTAGAATTTAGGTAAAGATGGAACAAGCAGCGCATGCGACTGGGTAGTAGGGGGTGGAGGAGGTGGTGGTGGTGGAGGAGGTAGTGGAGGTGATACAACATGCTCGGGAGGAGGTGGCATGTAAACTTCATCATCTAAGCCCGATGAAGCTAGCCTATCACATGCATGAGAGAAGTACATCACTGACTCAAAAAATGTTACATCAGCACTGTTATAGTATTTTCTGCGCAAAGGGTCATAACATCGGTATCCCTTCTGAGTCCTGGAGTATCCAACAAACACACATTTGACAGTTATATGATCGAGCTTGTCAAGACCAAGAGTCAACTGGTGAATGAAAGCAACAGATCCGAATACACGAGGAGTGAGTGAGAATAACTTCTTCTTAGGGAAAGCTATGGAGAGGAATTTTCTCACCCAAGACAGATGATGGCATACGATCAACTAAATAGCATGCTATGAGAACTGTATCACCCTAAAACAATGTGGTGCACGACTCTGAATGAGAAGAGTCCGAGTAACATCAAGAAGATGACGATGCTTTCTCTCAACAACACCATTTTGCTGAGAGGTGTAAAAACAATATGTTTGATGAATAATCCCTATAGATGAAAGAAAATGAGATAGATCACGAGTTTAGAATTCCAAAGCATTGTCCAGTTCGCACAAACTTCACAAAGGTAGAGAAAACATTCTGCACTTCATTAAAAAAGGTTTTGATCACATCTCTTGCTTCAGATTTATTTCAAAAGAAACACTTATGACAATCGTGAAAAATCGTCCATAGGTACAAGATAAAATCTGTCCCTCGTGATTAGGCGCACGACTCGACACCAAATGTCAACATGAAATAAATCAAAAAAGGAGCTACTGCTTTGACTCTGACGACTAGGAAAGGCAGACCGATGATGCTTTCCCAATTGATAAGCTTCACACTGAAAGGAAGAACTAGGTGAAATCTGCTGCAACATATGACACTTCTTCTCAAGAGGGAGATGACCAAATCGAAGGTGCCAAGTGAATGGAGAGACTGATCCATACGAATGAGAAGATATGTTTGCATAGGGAGTCCGAATCAGGCGATAAAGGCCACCCTGCTCACGGTCATACCCAATCACTTTGCCCGTAAGAATGTCATGAAAAACAAGAGACGATGGATCAAAAATTGCTCGACACTGTAAATCCTTTGTAATCTGACTAATAGAAAGCAAATTCATAGATAAATCCGGAGCATGTAGCACATTCTGCAGATGCATCGAAGGCGTCAAAGTGATCTCCCCCTATCCTGCGATCGGGGAATGAGTCCCATCAGCTATCACAACTGTTCTCACTAGCGGAACCTGTTTATATAACTAAGCTGATGTCTGTCTCCACATAGATGGTATGTCGCACCGGGGTCCATAATCCACTCTGTAATGTTAGATCTATGACAAGATGTAGAAGCATAAGTACCTAAGATGCTAGCTGTAGCAGAGGTACTGATAGAAGCTGAGGCTACAACATCTGAATGATCTCCTGAAGACAGTGACGCGGAAGAAGGTATAGTATCCCTCAATGTAGCCACGAGATGATCAAACCTCTGACTAAAGTAGAAGTAGCATGAGACTCACTCTGTTTTGCAACGCATGCTGATGCTAGGAATCCATGCTTGGAATAGCACGCCTCTTTGGTATGGCCTGAGCGATGACAGAAAGTACATGGCTGATGAGTGTGACTTCCTCTACCACGAGGTCCGCGTCCACGGAAGGTAGAATGGCCTCCTCTTCCTCGAGAAGCTGCCATGGCCGATGAAGTTTGACGAGAGGCTGTGGAAGGAATAGTAATCCTGCCGAGCCTGTGGAACGCTTCCTCCATGGGGGGAATAGTGGGGTTCGCTAGAATCTGGGAGCGAGAAGCATCATACATGGTCAAGGGCTGTTAGGAATACCCCAACCATGGTAGCATTATGATGAATCTATGATTCTCATTCTTTATTCTTTTATTGTAGGTTCATCTTTTAGCAAAAACATCTATAAATATGTGTAAATATAATAAATTAGCACATATTTTCCAAAATAAAAGAATAAAGATAAAGGAAAAAGAAAACAAGGATGTAATTATGTAATAAGTACATACCAACCCAAACCCCGAGAGAAGGTCAATAATTGGCCTGATCGACAAGGAATGAAGTAGGGGGAGATAGGATCCTATGCTGCATGTATTTGTAAATACCTATATCCAATTATTTTCAATTATATTTTGTGCGTGCTATATTTTTTTAAACGCTTGTAAATATCTCCAAAACTAAAATAAAAATAATATAAGAATTATAAAATATAAAATAAATCAAAAAGAAAATCAAAACTCTGTTGTACATTAGTCGTACTTGTAAATATTGTACATAATACCTATTTATTTAATACCTCTAGTTATTTTATAAAAATCAAATAAAAATTCCTTTATACTCCTTAAATTATTTTGTAAATAAATAAATTACAAAAAGATTTTTATATAAAAATAATAAAATAAAAATAAATAAAAGAATATAATATACATGTATATTGTATTTATATACAATCTTGTATACTGTATATACCATATATATATCTTTTATAAAAAATAATTTAAAATCATAGAAAAATAGTTTCTAAAATAAACAATTTTCATTTGTTCATATTTTATTTTAAAATCGTTTTCTATTTGTATTTAATATTCTTTCATTGTGTAAATGCCTAAATTCCTATTGGTCTACCTCAGACTATTGATCAAGGTCAACCGCCCCTTCTCTAGGTCCTGACTCGGATCCTCGTCGTCGAAGTCCATTTCTTCCAATTATCGCGCCCGACTTCGACCTCCATCCACCTTGAAATTCGGACCCGAGATTTTTTTTGAGGCTCGGACCCGAGATTCCTCGTCGATCCGAGATTCTCGTGAATCCCTAATTTGGTCCGAATCTCCCTAGGGTTTCACGCATTCCCTCGATACTTCTAGACCGTAGGGCTACCCAGAAATATTTGTCTCCGTCCTCTGCACTCTACAGCTCGTGCCTTGCCGCTACCTTCCTCCCTAGTCACCTCCAGTAGTGTGACAACCTTCCGGAGACCCCTTTGGAGCTTGGTTTGGTGGCTATTCGGTCGCAACCCAATAACATCATCGAAGCTCCGTCGTTGCCTGCCGTAGTAGGATCGAGGCTATAACCTCGTCGTTCCCCTCATCGCAGTTCGCCGACCACCGTAGCACCTTCAGGTATCCCCATTTCACTTGTAATTCCATTTTTATTTCGATTTCATCCTTTAGCTCCACACCCATCTCATTAGCTCCGACAAGCTGGTCGGAGCCCCATCCTATCCATCTATCGCTCAGATTGATGCTATGACTCATCGCCATTCCTCTCTCGTGATCTGATAATCCTGGATCCTTCTCATTGGAGTAGGATTAGGCTAGGTTTCCCTCCACCTTTGTCGGAAACCAACCTCCATTCCCCCTTCGCTTCTCTTAATGTTTACATGCAATAACGTGACTGGAGCAAAGCCTCTGAGTCCCTCTTCCCTTCCCAGATACCGACACGCGCAAGGAGGCGCGATTTAAGCTTCATTTCAGGTGGCAAACTAGCTCCAGGTGGAGCATCGCCGTCTAAGCCATCCGACCATTCACTACTTCATCCGAACCCCGTGACTGACACTGAGCGACTTCATGATGGTGCTGGACCCCATAGCGAGTTCATCGGACCCGTGGATCATTCTCCACGTTCGGTTGAAGCTCACTTGAGCTGTGTTCGTCCAATATTTTCCTTTGCGGTTCTATCTGGAGACGGAGCTCCAGAATTGATCCGGGTTGTCTGATAGCGCCTAACCCTCAGCCTTTTAATCAGAACTGGACCCTCATCTGCACCCGACAGATCATCCTTGTAAATCGTTGGATCAGACCTGGCGTGGCAGATCTGACTGCACGTCTCTGACATAATCAGAATCGTCAGATCACATTCCTATATGTCTTCTGCTGCTCTGGAGTTGCCGTTAGAGGCATGAAATTGTGGAGCTTCTCAAACATCCCACGCAAGGATGTATATAGTGAATGCAGAGGATGCCCTTTTTGCTTGATAGTGAATATGTCATGCTGGAGCTGGAAGATCTTCGTCTCGTTCCTCGCTTGAGAATATGTTACTGCGATGATATCCCACATTGTCTTAGCAGTAGGTTCATGTAACACATCATTGGCGATCTCAATCGTCAATGTACAGAGGGCCAAACTTTGGCATACGCGTCGTTCGCTTCCCATGAGGCATTTACCCTAGTCTTCTCTACCTGCTCCTCCTCGGTAAGAATATGCTTCTTATCATTTGACTTCATCAAGCTTATGAACTGCATAGCCCAGAGCCTATAATTTGTCCCATCCATTTTGACAATAGGCGCTGGACCTCTGAATGTGCTTGTGACGGGTACACCGACTTTGTTCTCAAACATATTGCCGGATGAAGAAAACTAGGGTTTTGTAGACCAAAGATTGAATGTCTACATAGACATATGTGGATTTGAGTGCATATGTAGACTTACACATCGAAACCAATCATCCAAACGAAGAGACCAACTTGCAAGGGGGCGTAGGTGGCACACGCAAGACGACGATGCACACACGCGCAAGCAGTGGTGCACGCATGTGTAGGCGGTGGTGCATGCGCGCAGGAGGTACCGTACAGGCTGGCAGTGGTGGCATGGAGAAAAGGTTGCGCGCGTGGGCGGCGAGGCTTGGGCCGCGGTGCAGGCGATGACATGTGGGCGGGGGCTGCGGCACGGGCGGCGACACATGAGTGGGGCCAGCGACACGTAGAAGGAGAGGGCTTGAAAGTAAGGTTAGGGTTTTGGGTTCGAGAGCTCTAGTTTAGGACCATCGTTCTGATACCATGTTGGAGAAAATAAGAGTTGTTTATTCTTGTAACCCTAAGTTCTCTTATATAGGGGAGAGACCTGTAGGTAAATTACATAAGATAGACATAAAGAAATAAAATAACCGGAAATATAAATAGGAATGTAGAAATATCTCAACAATATTAGTCCAAATTTCATTAGGAATAGTGATAATGGCACCTAATTGTATGTGTTTTTGCATTTGAATCGGTTAAGTTATTAGTCATCAATCACCGACCCCAACATACCTTTACTGTTATTTTGTTACCTGGATAATGTCATTGACCTAACTAATACCCCCTCATTAACAACCTCGTTCTGATCTTGATGTCGCCGTAATGCTCTGTGGCAGACACCGTTTGAATTTCCTCCTAAGGCAATGTCTACTCTAGTATAATGCTTTGCATCACCACATACTTCATCGTCTGTCCCTTTGCAGATGTTTGGGTGTGGACTATGAAGGAGGAATGTATAAGTAGAGTTGGAGCTAAACAAAGTGAGGCATGCGTTATGACACATGCGATTGTCGTAAACAAAATGATGGCAGGTGCACAATAGTGGTTAGCATCAGTTCTTAAAACCTAGGGTAATCAAAGAAGTAATATCATTTTTTTAAGTCTAAAACTTCGGGGGAGACACGTCGTGGTGCTTGCCCCTTTTTTTTATAAAACTAGGAATCCAAAAAGACATATACATGCAAAACAAGCAAGAAAAGAGAGACCATCAACATGAAAAGAGAGCCCAAGCCAAAAAGATATATATCAAAGAAGTAATATCATGATGAAAAGGATTCAAGGATGACTACTAATTTTGCTTCATAAAATACATGATGTAAGCACATTTTTCTCAAGTTATGTTATTTGTTTAGTTTTTTCATTGCATAAAAAAGAAAATGAAGAAAAGTGAAATATATAATCCAAAAATGGGAGGATTTTTCTGAAAGGAACATCAACAAAGCCTTTTCCCACAATTAAGTAGGGTTGGCTACATGGATTCTTTGCCTCCATTCAAATCTATCTCGGGTCAATCTCAAGCTTATATTTAAAAAATTAAGATCCCTTTGTGTAATCTCATTCCAACACTTCTTGGGTCATCCTCGCACTCTCTTAGCTGGCCTAACATCCCAAAACTTGCATCTCCTAACCAGTGCATCATCAAACCTCCTATGCAAATGGCCAAACCACCTTAAGCGGTTTTCTCGCTTCTTATCCTCGATCGGAACTACACCAAGTTTCCTTTTGATTGCATCATTCCGATCTTTACGTGTGTCCATACATTCGTCTTAGCATTTTCATTTCTGCTACTGTCATTCTCTACACATATCTATGGTTCACATGCCAACATTTAGTAGAGCAAAATGAAATTATAAAATGAGAAGTTATAAAAAGGAGAGATGATGGAAAAAGAGAAAAATGATGTTTTTATACCCAATTTTTCTTCTTCTCCCTACTTCGATAGATATAATGGTCATAGAAAAAAATAGTAATCTCCACGTGAGAGACTTTCTTTATCGTACATTGAAAGGGATTTGTTTGGATGCACTTTCATTTTGTCATAGTCCCCATTTTGACATACTTTCTTTGAGCATTGCATATAAGAGAATCTTTTTTGAAATCTTATATGAGAGGCTCTTCTCTTTGATGTTTCCACAACAACAACAACAACAACAAAATCTTTTCCCACAATTAAGTAGGGTCGGCTACACGGATTCTTCGCCTCCATTCAGATCTATCTTGGGTCAACCCCGGGCTTATATCCATAAAACTAAGATCCCTTCGTATAGTTTCTTTCCAACACTTTTTGGGCCGTCCTCGCCCTCTCTTTACCGGCTCAACATCCCAACACTCGCATCTCCTGACTGGTGCATCAACCGATCTTCTTTGCAAATGACCAAACCATCTTAAGCGATTTTCTCGCATCTTATCCTCGATCGGAGCTATACCAACTTTCTTTCTAATTGCATCATTCCGAATCCGATCTTTACGTGTGTGTCCACACATCCACCTTAGCATTTTTATTTCTGCTACAACAATTCTCTGCACATGTCTATGGTTCACATGCCAACATTTGGATCCATAGAGCAAAGCAGGTCTCACAGCTGCTTTGTAAAACTTTCCTTTAATTTTTAAAGGAATTTTCTTATCACAGAAAACAACAGAGGCTCCTCTCCACTTTAGCCACCTTGCATTTATTCTATTAGTAACATATCCATCAATTTCCCCATCACGTTGCAAAATAGATCCCAGATATCTAAAAGAATCTCTCTTCTGAATGTTATCATCACCAATCTTCACCTCGATTCCTTCATCATTGCTTCCATCAAAGGAGCACTCCATATATTCTGTCTTAGCCCTACTTATACGAAATCCTTTACTCTCCAACTCATGTCTCCAAACCTCAAGCTTCTCATTTACTCCATCTCTAGTCTCGTCAATCAACACAATATCATCAACAAATAACATACACTAAGGTAACTCATCTTAAATGTGACTTGTCAACTCATCCATAATCAAAGTAAAAAGAAATGGACTCAAAGCTGAACCTTGATGTAAACCAATGTTGATGTCAAAATAGCCAGTCTTCCCAGACGGGATCCTTACACAAGATAAAGCCCTATCATACATGTCCTTTATGAGGTTAATGTATAGGACATGTACTTGTCTCTTCTCCCAAACTCTCCACAATATCTCTCGTGGGATAGGATCATAAGCCTTCTCCAAATCAATAAAGATCATATGGACGTTCTTCCTTTTAGCGCTATAAATCTCCATTATTCTCCTCAGCAAATGGATGGCTTCAATAGTTGAGCGACATGACATGAATCCGAATTGGTTTTCTTTTACGTTAGAAACTTGCCTCAACCTTCTTTCGATCACACGTTCCCAAAATTTCATAGTGTTCATCAGCTTGATTCCTCTGTAATTAGAACAATTTTGAATGTCTCCTTTATTCTTATAAAGAGGCACCACGATACTTCTCCTCCAATCTTCAGGCATTTTCTTGCTTCACCAAATAACATTGAATAGATTCGTAAGCCAAGTCAAACTGCGCTCACCTAAAACTTTCCATACTTCTACAGGGATGTCATTCGGTCCCTCACCTTTCCCGGGTCTCATAACCTTCAAAGCCTCCTCTACTTCCTTTCTTTGAATTCGTCTATAGCTTGCACGATTCAAGTAACTTTCACTACTAGCCAGATCACCCAAAGTGATCTCTCTATTTCCTTCCCCAATGAAAAGTTTATGAAAGTAGTGCTCCCATCTAGTCTCTATATTCTTCTGAGTAACAAGTACACGACCTTCCTCGTCCTTAATGCATCTCACTTGAGACAGGTCTTTGGTCTTTCTTTCTCTTACTTTGGTCAACCTGAATATATCCTTCTGACCCTCCTTAGAGTCGAGATTTTTGTACAAAACTTCATAAGCTTTTGATTTAGCTTCGCTTACAGCCTTCTTTGCTTTTTCTTCGCTATTTTGTAGTTTGTGATAGTTTCATCTGTTTTATCCTTAGACATAGCCTTAAAGCATGTTCTTTTAATTTTAGCCTCTCTTACACCCCTTCACTCCACCACCAAGCCTCCTTTTGACCTAGAGCTCCTCCCTTTGACTTGCCTAACATCTCTTTGGCTACCTTTTGAATACAAGATGCTACTGCCTCCCACATCTCGTTTGCACTTCCGCTACAATCCCAAGATAAGTCTTCTAAAACCTTCTCCCTGAAGCTCGATTGCTTCAGTGGAAGATTCCGCCATCTAGTTCTAGTGATCTTAGGAACCTTCCTTTTCTTTACCAACCCTTTTATTTGTACATCCAAGACTAACAAACGATGTTGGGTTGTCAAACTCTCTCATGGGATTACTTTGCAGTCTTTACAATACAACTGATCTCTTCTCCTCAACGCAAAGTAGTCTATCTGTGTTCTAGTTGGCATACTCTTATAAGTAATTAAATGCTCCTCCCTCTTCTTGAAGAGAGTGTTTGCTACGAAAAGATCATATGCTGTTACAAAATCCAGGATGACTTTTCCCTCTTCATTTCTATCCCCAAAACCATGCCCTCCATGAACACTAGCATACCCTGAAGCATCTTCTCCCACATGTCCATTAAGATTTCCACCTATGCAAATCATCTTTCTTTGTGGGATTCCTTGTAAAATCTTATCTAGATCCTCCCAAAAAGTCTGTTTAGTCTTTCATCTAAACCAATTTGTGGTGCATAAACTGAGATTATATTCAGAATTTCTTCTTCAAACACCAATTTTAGAAAAATAATCCGATCCCGAATCTTTGCACCTCAACCACACAATCCTTCAAATCCTTATTAACAACCGCTCCAACACCGTTCTACCCTTATCTTTACCTGAATACCAAAGTTTAAAGCCGGTCTTTTCAATCTCCCTTGCTTTCTCTCCAACCCATTTAGTCTCTTGAAGACATAGTATGTGAATCTTCCTTCTTTCCATCGTATCCACTATCTCCATCAATTTTCCAGTTAAAGTGCCAATATTTCAACTACCGATCCGCAACTTCCGTTGCAATCTCTTTTGGACTAACTTCTTTACTCGCATGCGTCCATTATGCGAGAACCCTTGTAAATTTTGGATTGCATCCAGGCGATGATGCAACGGAACTAAGCTTAATTACCTGCACGCGTGCCTCATGCGAGAACCCTTGCAAATTTTGAACTACATCCATGCTGCGATGTAGCGGCCCTTGCCAATTTTTCATTGCATTCGGGCGATGCAACGCGTCGCAAGTAGGGAACGTCCCAATGAAATCTGTATGTTTGCTTAAATCCATGTTGAAAAGATCCGACTGTCATGAGGCAACTTTTTAAATAATATTTTTTTAAAATATTGTTCAAGAAGTTGTCTCGGACTGGTTTACGCTGGCTGTCGGCTACCTAACACAACCCTCCTCGTTTACCCGGGCTTGGGACCGGCCATGGTTGAGTTTTCTCTTTGATGTTTCCATGTGAGTAAAATTTATTCTTTAGATTCTCATATGGGAGAGGACTATTATTCGAGGTAATATGATTTTTCGAGATTGTTGTTTGAAATGATTCTTTATTTAGAGAGGTGGAAAAATCTTTAGCGTAGTAGATTATAAGAGATTTACTTGCGTATGATGTCGGTATTTGTCCTTCTGGTGTTTATCTACTGTTAGGATCATTTCCTATTCCTCATTTTGATTGTCTCCTGTTGAGATATTAGTTATCATTATTATTGTTTTGCTTATTTTCTATTTCTTTTGTCCTCTTCTTGTAATTTGTTCAATATGTTCAAATTTCGTTCACCATGTTATCAGAGCGACGGTCGTAGACCGGAGTTCCCATATCCCACCCTAATCCTACCCACCATCCCCCCTCTCTCCGTGCCGCTACTGCTGTTGCGCACCCTCTCTCTGCCCCGCCAACGTCGCTGCACGACCCTCTTCTTGGGCAGCCAACCAACACGATGCCTCCAGCCCTCCAAGCTGCTGCCTGGACACCTCAGGCTACCGCTTCCAGCCCTCCAAGCCACCGCCTGGGCATCTCCAGCCCTCCAGGCTGTTGCCTGGGCACCAACAGCCCTCCTGGCCGTGGACCAAGTCGCAACTTAGGTCGCTGCTCGGCATCCCCAGCCCCCCTAAGCCACCGTCAGCCCTCCCACACGTCGTTGCGAACCTCTGAGGTCCGATCGGTGGTCTGATTTTGACCAGAGAACGTGATTTAAGTCATATAAATCGTGTTTTCCGGCTCTAACGAGCACGAGGATTGACGAGGATGGTTGTATGAGTCTACCCGTGCAACCAATCCTCCGTATGTTCGTGTAGACTTGTTCACACCGGTCTACTCTTTAGTTGAGTTCCGTCTTTGGCCGTCTTATCATTATGACAGAGAACAAGGGTGACATTATCTCGTCTAGAACCTTCAAGGGCCCGGCTCCTCTCGCTAAGATGGATGGAACCAACTATGAGTTGTGGTCCATGCAGTTTCTTACCCTCATGCAGTGCAGCAATAAGGAGCATATTATGACAGATCTAGAGCCAACGGATAAGACTGGGGCAAA
Organism: Ottelia alismoides; assembly: GCA_037367405.1. NCBI lineage: Eukaryota > Viridiplantae > Streptophyta > Magnoliopsida > Alismatales > Hydrocharitaceae > Ottelia > Ottelia alismoides. The sequence continues at coordinate 195,660 of JAZKJV010001523.1, read as the reverse complement.
TGCTTCTTGGAAGCAAGATAACGTGTATGCACGTGTTTGGCTATGTAGGACCCTCACTACAAAGATAACCAATGATATCCTGAACCAGCTGACCGCCAAGGCGATGTGGGAAACTTTGGCTTCCACTTATGCTCAAGCAAAGAATGAGGCCAAGATTATTCAGCTACAGTTTGATATCTACAACGCCAAGCAAAATGGTCGTTCTTTGCACACGTACTACTCTTCTTCGTGGCATGTTCGAGAAGCTTCATAGCTATATGCCTATTACGACATCTCTAGAGCAAAAAAGTTTTATAGGACCTCCACAATGGTTGTAATTTTCATGGCATGCCTTGATAAAGAGTATGATGCAGCGTGTACACAACTTCTCATTATGGCTACCATACCTCCCATAGAGGAGGCCTATAGCCGTCTTAGCCGAATTATCATGCCTTCTACGAGCACTCTTCTACCCGCTTCTGCTATAGTCGCTTCTCGTAGACGAGGAGGGCTGACCCAGTCTAGAGCACACCCCCTATGGCAGAGGTGGTGGGTGTCTGCGTGGTCCTTGCACCTTTCGTCGTCGAACAAGATGTGCAGAAGCATGGATATCCTGTTTTGGGTCGCGTAACAGAACATATTGAGCCTTGAGAGACTCCAGTTTCCCAGGGCGATACTCGTTTGAATGATATTGTCTCTCGTTTTCGAGAGATAATGACTCATACTGTCGGCACCACCACTACAGATATCGCAGGCGCAGTTAGAGTCTCTTCGAGCTCCTCTGGTGTCGTATATGCTTTTACCAATAGCACTGATGCAGACACGATAGAGTGGATTATGGACTTCGGTGCTTCACACCACCTGTATGGAGATTGAGCGCAACTGAGGTCCTACATGACTATACCACATGACAGATGGGTTGTCATTGCTAATGGCGATTACTTACCATAACAGGATAGGGGGAGATGCATTTGCTAATGACATCTTCAGAATGTTTTATATGCTTCTAACTTCCATATGAATTTATCATTAGTCAGATTACTAAGGATCTGCATTGTCGTGCCATTTTTGACCCATCGTCTCTTGTGTTTCAAGACATACTCATGTGCAGGGTGACTGGATGTGGCCGTGAGCAGCAAGGGTTATATAAACTGGTCCAACTTTCTCATGCTGACACTTCTACTATACCTACTAGACATGTCTCTCCATATTTGTGGCATCTTCATTTTGGCCACATTCCTCTGTAGAAGCTGTCATGTTCTCCCTCGAATTTTTACGAGATCCTCCTTTCTGTGTGAGGCTTGCCTGCTTGGGAAGCATCACAGTTCCTCCTTTCCATCCCGTCAGAGTCAGAGCAGTTCTCAATTGTTTGAGCTCCTACATTTAGACATTTGGGGTCTGAGTCGTGTTCCTGATCACCAGGGACACCATTTTTATCTTGTTGTTGTCGATGATTTTTCTAGACTGTCTTGGATCTTTCTATTGAAGAATAAGTCTGAGATTGGATCTGTGATCAAGTATTTTATTAATGAGATAATGAGTATTTTTTCTGCCAAAGTCAAATACCTTCGTTCTGACAATGTTTTAGAGTCCTGCACTTTACAGCTTTTTGAGTTCCTTAGATCTCTGGGTGTTGTTCATCCGTGTGCCTATATTTCCCAGCAGAAAAGTGTTCAGAATGCAAACATCGTCACTTGATGTGACCAGAACCTTGCTTATACGGAGTCATGCTCCTCATGCTTATTGGGGAGATACTGTCCTCACTGCGTGCTATCTGGTTTACTGTATGCCCTCGTCTGTGTTGGGAGAGAAGATTTATTTCTCGATTGCATTTCCTGAGAAGGATCTTTTCTCCCTTATGTGTTTGGTTCTGTTGCATTTATTCATGATGTCTCTCCTGCTCGTGACAAGCTCTCTCCCAGTGCTGTCAAGTACGTTTTTGTCGACTACTCTTGTACCCAGAAAGGGTACTGCTGTTTTGATGCGCTCATGCGGAAGTATTTTGTCAGTGCTGATGTCACTTTCTTTGAGTTTGTCATGTATTTTACTTCTACAGGTGACGGATTTGCTTCATCTGACTCTAATGCTGAGATCTACATGCCTCCTCCTCCTACTATCATACCACCTCCACCACCACCACCACCACCTCCTCCTCCTCCACCACCTACACCTGCTCGTGTGGCTCCTCCTTCTACTGTGACTCAGTTTTGCCTCGTGTTTTTACTCGTAGGGCTTTCTCTGTCTCCCCTGTTCACATGCCTTGCCTGTCATAAAACGTATCTCAGGTATGTAATGAGCGCATTGTTTCTACTGATGACACTATTGAGTTGCTTGTGCAACATGATTCCATACAGGATGAGCATGTGCTCTCTCAGGAGGGGAACTCGCAGGTTACGGACTTGGCATATGATCTTGATGTGTCGATTGCTCTTCGTAAGCCAAAACGTAAGTGTGCTACTTATCCTCTTGTAACACAGGTTTCCTTGAGCATGCTGTCAGAGGATTTCAGGCGATTTACCCTGGTACTATCAGCTGTGGAGATACTATGGTCATATTAGGAGGCTCTCTAGGATAGTTAATGGAGGTTAGAGGAGGAAATGACTGCGCTACAATCACACGGTACATGGAGTCTTGTTTCTGCTCGAGTTGGTGCACCCGTTGTGGGATGCAAATGGGTGTTCACTGTGAAACACCATGTGGATGGCAGTGTGGATCGCTATAATGCGAGACTTGTGGCACGTGGGTTCACTCAGGCATATGTGTGGACTATCAAGATACTTTCTCTCCAGTTGCAAGACATTCTACTCTGCGTATTCTACTTTCTATTGCTGTGGCACGAGATTGAGCCCTTTACCACCTTGATGTAAAGAATGCCTTCCTCTATGGTGATTTACAAGAGGAGGTCTACATACATCAACCACCCAGGTTTGCTAATGAGGGGGAGTGTCAGAAGGTTTGCAGGCTACACAAGGGCTATCTATGGTCTTAAGCAGAGTCCAAGAGTATGGTTCCAGAAGCTCTCGGACTGGATAGAGAAACGAGGGTTTGTGTGATCGACTGCTGATCACTCCTTGTTTGTGCAGGTACTATTGTCATTCTTGTTTATGTTGTTGACATTATTGTTACAGGGGATGCCGAGCATGACATTCAGGGTGCCAAGGACTTCCTAGATCAGCAGTTTGTGACTTAGGACCTTGGACATTTACGTTACTTCCTTCGACTGGATTTTGTTAGGAAACAACGAGATCTTGTGATGACCTGGAGGAAGTACGTTGCAAGCCTTCTTTCAGAGACATGCATGGCAGATTGTAGACCTGCCACTGCTCCTATCGACCAGAGTACGAAGCTTTATGATGATGACATTGAGAGGGTCGACAAGAGGAGGTACTTGGAGTTGGTTGGCAAGCTACTATATGTGACTATTACCATGCCTCACATATCCTTTGCCGTGAGCAAATCGAGTCAGTTTATGGAGCAACCTAGCCAAGCACATATGGATGCAATCCATATAATTATGAGATATCTAAAGATTTCATCTGGTACGTGTGTTCTTTTCAGTAGAGCACATCTCTTTCAGTTATCGCATGTGCAGATGCAAATTATGTTGGGTGTTCAAATGATAGGAAGTCTACATCAGACTTTGCTTTGTTCATAGGGAATTAACTAGTTCATGGAAAAGAAAGAAGCAGACTGTGGTTTCTAGATCGAGTGCTGAGTCAGAGTACATGACAATGGTGCAGGCTAACACAGAAATGATGTGGGTCAGATCTGTTCTTATTGACCTGACTATAGAGGTGCTTCTTCTCATACACCTCTAATGTGACAATCAGACTGCTCTCTTTATTGACAACAACCCATCCTTTCATGAGAGGACGAAATACGTAGAGGTGGACTGTCACTACGTGACATGATATAAAAGGGTCTTATTGCCACTACGCTTGTCAGCTCTGGAGACTTAAATAACAAATATTCTTGCTAAGGCTCTAGCCAGAGGGCATTATTAGAGATGCTGTTCCAAGTTGAGTCTGATCGATATCTACGCTCTAGCTTTAGGGGGAGTGTTGAGATATTAGTTGTCATTATTATTGTTTTATTTATTTTCTATTTCTTTTGTCCTCTTGTAATTTGCCCAATAGGTTCCTCTCCTATATAGGAGAACCCTAGGGTCTCTCATTTAATCAATTCATTCTCATTCCCTTCAACATCTCCTACTTGTAATCTCCTTCTACATATGCTAGGATTTCTTGTTCTTGATGGTGAAAGCGAGCGTAGTCGAGGGCACATCTTGTCTTTTCTAGGACCTCTATATGCAAGATGATGGGGGATTTCTCAGGCAAGAAGGTGTACACGACACTTATTATGGTGCATACTCAGAGTAATGTCTCTTTTGTTGGAGACTGCAAAATAACACAAGACGTGAGCTTTCATAGAGTAAAAACTTCATGTGACTTCTAAGGAGGTCTAGCGTAAGGATGCTGATATTTGAAAATTATTATTTGATGTAAAGGAGGTTATATGTGTATGCTGTCAAGATGAGTCAAAAGATGATGATCATCCCTGCTCATGTTGGTTTGCTCAGGAGATGTGAAAGGGGCGAAGGTGGAGTTGGTGGATCTATTGAGCGTTGACACCTTCTGGCCCACTTTCGCTAGACCTTTGTTTTCTTTGAAGAGAGAGGCCTTTTGTGTTTTTTGTGGGTTTATGGGAGATGTTTGTTATTAAAGTAAATACTAGAGGCCATCTTTCAAGATTGTTTTTCGAAACGGTTCTTTATTGAGAGAGGTGATTAGTCTTTGGCGGAGTAGATTTTATACGACTTACCTGCTTATGACATTTGCATTTGTCAGGTTTCATCTATTGCTCGGATTGTGTCCTATTCTCGCTTCTTAGGATCATCTCCTATTCTTGCTTTAGATCTACCTAGTTATATGAAGATTATCTCTTTGTGATTGGCTTCCACAATTATTTACCTTAGCTGCGAACATGGACATTACTATTGTACTTGTTGGACGGACTTTATGAGTTAGTTTGTTAACTTCTCTTCGATGTTTTTGGAGCTTCAAGTATAGGATTTCTTGCTCCTGATGAAGATGGCCCATCTTTTCTTCTTTGGAAACAATGGATGTGTAACGATGCAGATTTATCAGTTAAAAAGGCTTACACGGTGCTTATTGTGGTCCAGACTCAGATTGGTTTCTCTCTTGTTAGAGACTGCAGAATGATATCGGACTCATGAGCTTTCTAGAGAGAGAAATCTTCACGTGGTTTGTGAGGAGGCTGAGGGTGATGATGAATGTGTTCAGGATGCGGTACTTTTTAGAATGGATGTTACATGTGTATGCTGTCATGAGGAGCTGAAAGATGATGATAATACCTTTTTCTTGTGTCAATTTGCTCAGGAATGCGTTGCTGAGGTCCTCTACTTGCTTTTTGATAATCCATTGAGGGGCAAGGAGGGGGTAATGATACTACTAAGATACGGGTAGTGGTTATCCTTTGGTCATTATGGCTTGCGTGCTCTACGGGGAAAAAGAATGTATTAGAACATGATAAAAGCCTTGGGGAATTCTGGTCCTTGTAACTATTTTTAAGTCTATGAATACATAGAATATTCTTTGGGTGGACATCTCCTCAATGCCACTCCCTTTTTCCTTAATGCTCAGGAATGTGGAAGGAGGTAAATGTGGTATGGGTGTGTCCATTGAGTGTTGAGAATTTCTGGGCCCCTTTTTGCTAGACCTATGTTTTGCCCTAGATTAGAGAGAAGAGAGAGAGGGGGGGGGGTCCTTTTGTATATCTATGGGTATTGTGGCTGTGATGTGTTCTTTGAAGATGAGCAACTCTATGTTGAATATATTTTGGCTCAGAGAAGATTTTTTTTTAAAATTCTTGGCAATTGTTGATTGATTATAAATAATACTCTGTACAGACGGGCACCTTCCCAGAGTATCTACTCATTACATTTTCAAGAGAATATGAAGATTAGCACTCTAATGTAGCATGCCCAGCATATAAACTGTTGAGTGAGGGCGAGATGGTTTCTTTATCTCTCACAACACATTAAGCATTACATGTTTAATCTTGACGGTGTTCTGTCGAGAGTTCAAATTGTTGTATTTGATTAGTCCCATATTGATGAGGATGGGACTTGTTATGAGTTTGTGGGTCTATATGGGGCCCCTATACGACTTGTAGTACTTGAGAGTGTTCAATGTAAGTACATGACTATCAGGATGGTTCTCATGTTGAGTATGACACTCATAATGTTGTTTAAAACCTCATAACTTTTGTTTTTTTTTCAATGATACATGTGATCTATTATTATTCCTTTTTTCAATATTCGTGATGACTGATGAGCGCATATATATATATATATAAAATAAGCACTCGTTGGTTCTCGCTACCTCATATTGTCATCTTCAAACCAAACTTGGGATGTGGTCTGACTTGCCACCAGGTTGTGGCTTTATGTTTTTCATCCCTGATATTTGATTAAAGCTTGAACATCGAGAGCTATGGGTTGGGGGTATATATATACCCTAAACCATTTTTTAAACGTAAAGCAGGTTGATGCAAATTCCAGTATACGAGGGGCGAGGCATACACCTTGAGGCAGTTGAGGCACAAACCTCAGTATTGGAGGAAGGATAAAACTAGAAACTTATTTTACATTAAGATGGTTTAACTATATATTGCTTTTAAATGTCTTTAATTTTGTATAGAAATTGATGGTCCATGTCTCTTTGATGTTGTCATAATTGCTAAATAAAATAAATTTGAATAGGGAGTTTCATCCTTTATATTATTGAGAAAATAATTAAAAAAGATGTTGAATGTTAGGTTCTACATGGAAAGTATGTCCAAAGAATATAGCAGAGATGTGCGAAGAGTAAATATCAAGCTATAAACAAGAACACATTACTCTAATTATTTAAGAAGTGAATGTAAACCATGGATGCTTGCTAGATTAAACAGTTGATTGATTTGCTACATAATTTTAGTTTGAAGAAAAAAAAGGATGATGTTTTTTTTGAATTACTCATGAAGTGAAATAATCTTGGATTGGGGAGGAACTACTACAAATTCTAGGAATGACATTGGACTTGTAAATGTTTTGATTTGGATATATCAAAACCGTATTTTAACCATTTCCAGTAACCTTTGTTGGACTATAAGTTGTATGCGTCACTTATGAGAGAGATGGGTAAATGGATCTCTCAAGGATCCATTTACCACATCTAACTCTTTAGTCCCACATCTACCAGTTGGGAGATGTGGAGACTCAGTGGGGGCTATATATAGACCCCCATACCCATTGTATCTAGATGAGAAAAGCAATAGACTATTGGCCCTTTGAGGTGTTCTCCCGTGGTTTTATCTTTAATTCTAATACGCTTCCACATTCCTATTTTCTAATATGGTATCAGAGCTATGTTATTTTCTATCATGGTATCATAACGGGTTCGATTCTCGAGGATTTGTTCTTAATTTTTTTTGGAGATTCGATTATCAAATTCAGTTCTCGATCATTCTTGCAATTTATGTTCTTGAAGTTCGAGAAGAATATTACTTTGAGTTTTTTTATTGAGTTCAAGAGCCAAGTTCTAGGGTTCCGATCAGAAACCCTACTCTTTGTTCATGTCCTACGCGTCTTCAACCATAGGCAACGGTGCACCATTGATTAGGGAGTTTATGGCTTCATTCCAAAACCCAAATTCAACGCAGATTCCAACGTGTTCCAGGCTGGGTATCGGCGAACCCTAGGCCTCTAGATCAGCTCAACAACCCTCGTGAATCCAGCGCCATCCAACGCAAGTTCCAGGACGGTGGCGAGCGGTCCCCTTGCACCAAACAGATATGATGCATCTCTCTAGGTGAGCAACATGCTCTCCAGGTGATTCATCTCCTCTTGTGCGATGCATCTCTCCAGATCACGTGTAACACACAGGTGGCACCCCCAACAATGCTCACCCTGTTATCGCGCTAGATCCCCTTTAGCAAAATGCACCTGCAGACCTGACGCACCTCTCGCGCCCTCCTTCCAGTCTGCGGCGATCTCGTTCCTCATCATCAAGCGACAACTCCAGGTGGCGATATTGCAACGAGCCTCTCACGCGCTCGCTCCAGAACTTCTCGTGAAGGCGGTGCATCTCATGGTATAGGGCCGTGGTGCCCTTGCCACCTCTCCCGAGCAGGCGATGGCGAGCTCCAGTTCTCGCGTGTGCATCACGTGTGCTGCATCCTGGTGCAGTTCTAGAAGAAATCCCCTCCAGACGCCTCAACCCCAGGCGGCGCAACCCCGTGCGACATCTCCTCCCAGGCTTCCCTTGGCGGCAACCCCCTCTGACGTCCAATCACACGAATGTGGCACACTGCTACCAGTGATCTAAATCTCACGAAATTTCGGCGAAATATCGTCGAAATTTCGGTTTAGATGGCTTCTATATCTCGAAACCTATATGCATGTCAATTTTCCGGATTTCGCCCGAAATCTCACGAGATATCGGCGAGATTTCGGGTCATCTCGTCTTCTCACACAAAAAAACGAATATGCAATAAAAAAATACCTACTTTTGGCGAGATAGATCGAAATGTTAGTCGAAATTCGTCCATTTCAATCGACTTTGTGCTGCCAACTTCTCCAAGCTTCCTTCAAGCTCATATTTCGCCCCTTGCTTCAAGGTAACCCAAAATTGATCAAATTTTCATCAATTTCTTCAATTGTTTAGGGGTTTTACTCTTAAGATGTTGATCTAGCTTGGTGTAGCTTGGTGTGGTGTTTTTTTGAGTGATTTCGAATATCTAGGTTGATTTTTGGAGACCAAAATTAGGGTTTTTGTGTAAAAACGCACAATAATGATGAGTTATGATTGTAATTGACTTAGATCTCGTGTATAACAGGTAGTAAAGAGTACTTTGAGAACATTTTGTGAGATCTATGGAAGAGGAAATTGGGGCTTTTGTGTTTTAATGTGGAATCATGATGAGTTCTTCAAGGATAAACTTGGATCTTAAGTTATGGAAGTAGAAAACGTGTTTTGTTTCTTTGTAAATGAGATTTAAAAATTGAGTAAATCCGGAAATTAGATCTCGTATCTTCCTTTTTTTTACATGTTTTGTGTCACTTAGGTAGTTTTTCTCGAAATGATCCCATAATTGCTAGATCTAAGATCCTAATGTATAGATCTAAAGTGTTTTTCTGAAAATCAGAATATTAAGAGTATACCTTCAATGTCAAACACCAAGTATTTATGAATTTGTGTGTATTAGGCGCTAGAAAAATTAAAAATATTTTAATTCTGAAATTTAAAACATAAAATAATTAGCAAGTTCTTAATCGGTCGCATTGTATGGCTCTTGAATGATTGTTCTTCAATTTCCTCGCAGGTTTTGATGATCATCAACATGGCACATTCCGGTTCCGGATCAGGATCTGACAGTTCTGAGGATCGGAGGAGTGATTTCAGTAGGGATATTGGTGGGAGGTATGCCTTCACTCCTGATGGAAATAAAGCCAAACCATAATGCAATTTCTATGGGAAGAAGTTGGGAGGAGGCAGGATCATGAGGATGAAGCAACATCTTGTTGGCAATAACAAGAATGTTGCCAAGTGCGCGTGCTGTCCCAAAGATGTGAGGGACAAGGTGAAGGTCAACTTGGACGGGATACCGAGAGGGTAAGAAGGGATGAGCAATTCAAGGAGTTCATATTTGAGAAAGAATACATTGTCCTCTCAGATTCAGACGACGATGACTTTGTCTACCCCGCTGACATTCAAAGTACAATGAAGAGGAGGGCATACAAAGGGCAACAAAAGAATCAATGAGGAGTGAGTTTGATAGGAGAGAATTCGATGGTGCACGAGGCACTTCTATGGCGTAGGTGGCAGTAAGAGTGATTCTGAAGGTGCATCAGTTCACCACCCACCAAAAAACACAAGGGGAAGGGAATTGAGCCCTTCTTGATGAGGAGTAGATCCATGCAATACAAGCCAAGCAAGGATCTGAGGCAGAAGATGGTGAAGGGTATGCTCACCAATGTACGAGAGAGGGTAGGAAAGGCCATCAACAAGCTCTTCTTTGGGGAGAGCATTCCTGCCAACATTACTAGCGGGCCATTTCTGTAACATGCCATTGATGAGATCGCTGCAACGGGAACGAGAGTGAAGGCTCCCACATCTTATGAGATAATGAACAAATATCTAGGGATGGAGAAGGAGAAGATGAATGAGTACATCATCGAGCTGAGGAGGAGATGGTCAGAGTATGGGGTGACGTTGATGTGCGATGGGTAGATGAGCTACATGAGGAAGCAGATCATCAACTTCCTCGTTCACTGTGATGGGAAGACAATTTTTTAAAATATGTTGATGCATCTGATTATGTGAAGGACCACAAGTACCTGCTGTAGTTGATGAAGGACATCATCAAAGAGGTTGGGAAACATTATATTGTCCAGATTGTGACGAACAATGGCAACAACTTCAAGAAAGCGGGTGAAACAATAATGAAGTCTAGCAGCTATGGCATTTTTTGGACACCGTGTGCTGCACATTGCATTGATTTGATTCTAAAGGATTTCAACAAGAGGAAGCTCGTCTCAAGGGTGACGGAGCAAGCATGGATGGTCACCACATTCATTTACAACCATCCCAAAGTGTTGGCGTTGATGAGACGGATGTGCAATGGTGAGCTGGTGAGGCATGTCATCACACACTTTGCAACCAATTTTATAGCATTGCAAAGCCTCAAACAACACAAGACAAGGTTGAAAACCATGTGTTGCCAAGGTGAATGGTTCGAGATTCCTGAAGCTCGGACTGAAGGAGTACGGAAAGTTGAGACATTGATCAATGATCTTCACTTTTGGGATGACATGACTCGGGTCATGAAGATCATGGATCCAGTTGTTTCTGCATTACGGATCGTGGATGACGATAAGAAGCCCACCATGGGAGTGATCTATGAGGCAATGCACTGCATGAGAGAGATTGTCAGAGAAGCAGTTGAAAAAGGATCCAAAGCGTGGTTGGACATCATAGACGAGTGTTGGTCTAAGATGCTCACATTCTCTTCACAAGGCCAATATGTGTTATGTAATAACCTAATTTATTTTCATTTTTTATAACACTTTAGAATATGGGAATTGTGCTTGTTTGTGTCCAACTTATTACTTAAATCCTAAGTACTAGTATAAGAATAGTCTTGGTACAAACGCTGACCTTCTAGCAACTGCACAACTTGTGGTGGAGAAGCTCATCAAGGACGAGAAGTCACAAATCTTGTGCATGATCGAGGTAACCTTGATTTTAAAGTTAGATTGGGACTCACAAAAATATTCTTTAAGAATATTACGTAACAATTTATGACTTCAACCTATGTGCAGGTTAAGTACTTCAGGCATGCTTTGGGTTCTTTTGGTCGAATTACTACGGTAAATGAACGGGGCAATATTCTTCCTGGTAGGAATGAAGAGAAATAAATCCATTAATTGTGTGATGATTTGTTTATACTATTGATTTATCTCTATTTGATTTTTCCACAGCCGAATGGTGGTTACTATACGAGGTGGAAGCTCCCAACCTATGAAAAGTGGCAGTGAAAGTGTTGTTTCAAACCGAATCTGCTGGTGGTTGTGAGAGGAACTGGAGCACATTCAACTTGATCCATTCGAAGAGATGGAACATGTTGGGAAAGCAGAAGCTCAATGATCTTGTTTACGTGCATTACAACTTGAGGTTGAAGATGAAACATGCAAGGGAGGGACATGACAGAGGACTACACTGACCCTATTGATCTTGCATACATTTTCAAGATGCACGATGACGATGTTGATGAAGATGTTCTCAAGAGGTCGATGGATTCAATGATGCTCCCGTTCTCGATCAACTAGGTGGAAGACCAAATAAGAATATAAGCCAGCAAATGGGAGCAGATGTGGATGACTATCTGGCAAGATCCAGGCGGATTACATACCCTCTTGGAGGATTGGAGGCCGAGGTTGATGCAGCTGTTGATGAAATTCTCTCCACTAGCTATAAATCCAAATCCAAGTCAAAGGATGACAGTGCATATGATGATGATGATATTGGTGGTCGTAGTGGACTTGATAATGATGGGGAAACATACTCAGGTGGGTCAGGGAGGGGATGGTCGTGGACCACAAGATACAGGATTTGAGGAAGGGCTACACGTAGGGCGTGAATATATGAAGCGATAGAGGAACACACATGGATAGTTTGTTCCAAGTTTGAGTCCAGGACCTATGGATTATGAGTACGATCGTGTCCATCGTCCAACCGACAACTACATGGATGATTTGATATTCTCTGTAGGTTCCTTGACAACCCATATCATAGAGGAACACCAAGTCTTTTAGGCGGATATGATCGTTGCACGATGAGAGATCATTTGGCATCTTCTCGAAATACCTTCATGATCCTCCTCCAGGACCTCCTCCTCCTCCTCAAGCGTATGCACCTCCATCATATTCATATGGTTACAATGAGTATGGGGGATATAGTAGCTACAACGGTAAGAACTACCAAAGTAGCCAACGTGAGCAGAGCCATGGCAGCTTCTTTGGCGATGATAGTTATGGTTTCTTCCTTGAGTGCATGCCGGTTCCTCCTCCTTCGCAGAGATATTCTCCTACTCCGTCGTCGTCTCGAGGATCTCAAGCCAGTACTTCGCAGCCTCGTCGTGTCACTTGTGATACCGGATCTAGTGCTGCTTATCCTCGTCTCTGGATACTCATAGGCATCGATGACCACCAATATATGCAGTATGTGATGGATACAAGGTCATGTACTTGTACATGATATGGGAGAACCACTGCGAGTTCATTGAACCCGCGGTGCGTTATGAGAGACAATAAGGCAGGAGGGGTGATTCAGATCCATCACGAAATTCTTGGTTTTGAACCAAACATATCACGAGGTAATATATTTTAATCTTTTATTGCATTAATCATTAATGTGCGTGCACGTTCTTATTACACTACGTGATATATATATTTTCACTTGTTGTAAGACTGTTACTCTGTTATTAAGTATTAACAACAATATATTCGATATGGTGTGTGACATACCGTTATTGTCATAGATGACAAGATGATTGATACGTATGCTATAAGTCTGAGTGTATGTCTATTGTTTGAAGTGCTCATATTAACTCCATTTGCAATATCTAACATATTGTACAATATGACCGATATGTACAATATAAGGGGTATATATGAGCAATATATGTGAAATAATCGTGTATTTATAGGTTATTTATTGTTCTAATAACTTGGAAGATCATAATTTACAATAAAATCGAAAAAACTTTTTGAGTCATTTCCGATATTTCCACTGAAATCGTTGAAATTTCCCGAAATATCGATGAAATTTTGATATTAAGGGTGACCGAAACGAAATCGAAACCGAGATTTCGAACCTTGACCTCATCACAATCACCATGCATACTCCAATATCTTACAGCGATGTCCTACTCCAGGTGTCACCTCCAATCGGTGTGCGAGAGCGCTTTTCCTGGCGATCTTCCCCATCGCCATTCCATGAGCAACGATGGTGCAGTGGGAACCCAAACTAGCGTTTTAGCCCCAATGGGCTGCATTTATTAAAAAAAAGGTGGGGGCATGTTGGCTGCAATAAAAAAATTAAAAAAGGGGATTGCCCAATTGGGTCACGTGTTTAAAAAAAGAAAAAAAGAGAGAAGTTGCTTTTGTTGTTCAAAAAAAAGGAGAGTTGTCTACAAAAAAAATCATACACGAAAAAAAGAGAAAATCGGTTAAAAATGATTTAGAAAAAAAAAGTGTGACGACTATTAAAAAGCAATGAAAATGGCCGAGAGAAAAAATTGCTAGAAAAGCTGGAAAAAAACCAGCTTATTGGTTTTTGTTCTCCCCATTATCTTGTCTTCTCCCAACTTGGTCGATGTATTCATTCCGTCCAGTATGGGAGAAAGAGGAGTATTGTTTAGAATCATAGGTCTGTTCCAGATTCAGATGTCAGATTTCAGACCAGCCGAATGTTCAGACTCTACAGTTGATAACTTGATATTCGGACTTGACGGTCAGAGATTGAGTCTTCAGTTCCAGACATGCACATGCATGTGGTCTTCTTTTCAGATGTGCATATGTTTGCCATCATTTATCGTGGTTACCATCTTTTATGTTTCGGCTAGAGTTTTCATGTGAGCCATAGGGACTCCAGAGTATAGGACCATTCCGTATGCCATGTGGGCAACGGTTTTCATGTGGTTTCATAGGGACTCCAGAGTAGAGTACCATTCTATGTGCCAGATGGGAGAGACCCAGTTCTCTGACGAGGAGACTTTCAGACTCCATTCTCAAGCGATCGTGAACTCCAGTACGAGATCCTTCCGAGGTTCTTATGAGAGAGAGCCCACTTCGAGGTCCCTATGAGAAAGACCTATCTTTGGAGATATGCGCATGGATAATTAGCGATGTTCTTTTCGGTCCTTTTCAGAGATGGAGCAGTTGGCTACATTGTTGTGGCGGGCTAGAGTACTTCGACGAGGAGACTCTTTTCAGTTGCAGTGACTGACAGGCGCAGTACAGAGCACATGCTCTCTGATGAGGAGATTCGGTTGACTTACACTCTAGCCCATGACCTCAAATTTTAACGAAATTTGATCGAATTTCTGTCGAATATCAATATCCAGTCGAAATCAAAATTCGACCGAAATGATCTTAATATGGGGTCCTAGTACAAAAAATGATCGAAATGACTGAAATTTCGGTCGAAATTCCACCGAGATTCTGTTTTGGTTGATATCGAAATGGTGACCAAAATCGACATTTAGGGCCTTGCCTAGCCCATTTGTCCTCACATGCACGGCATGAGAAGCAATGTTCTTGACAACAACCGACAATTGTATTCATTGAGTTGATATTATCTGTAGTGTTATGTAGTGTGAGTTGAGATTTCTTTCTGTTTGTCCAAGCTGAGCATTGCATGCTCCAGTTTGAGGGGGAGTGTTGGAGTATAAGTTGTATACGTCACTTATGAGAGAGATGGGTAAATGGATCTCTCTAGGATCCATTTACCCATCCAAATCTTTAGGGCATGTTTGGTTGCTGGGTTGGGTTGGGTTACCCCTGTGAATAGTAAACTGTGAGGAGGATTGGGAGGGTTGGAAGGAGGGGTACCATGGAAGGCCGTATCGATATCGATATCGTATCGATACGATATTTCGACGATATGTCGACGATATATCGCCAATATCGACCAGCCTTTGTGAAGAAAATGCCTGGAAATCGAGATATATCGCCATATCGGTGCCCATATCGGTCCCATGTCGATATCGATATATTGGCGATATAGAGCCGATATATCGTGATATTTCCTTTCATGAGGGGTACACCGGTGTACCCCAACCCAACACCAACCAAACATGCCCTTAGTCTTACATCTACTAGTTGGGAGATGTGGAGACTCAGTGGGGGCTATGTAGAGACCCTCACACCCATTGTATCTAGATGAGAAAAGCAATAGACTACCGGCCCTTTGAGGTGTTCTCTTGTGGTTTCATCCCACTCCTTAGGGAGTAGGGTTCCACGTTAAAATCCTGTGTTCTTTATTTCTCTGTCTTTTATTCTGATACGCTTCTGCATTCCTATTTTCTAACATGGTATCAGAGCTATGTTATTTTCTAACAACCTTCTTTTTAAAAGTTTATCATAGAGGAATAAAATATCGCAATGAACTATGGTGATTTGTTTGAAGACTACATAGAGGAATAAAATACCACAAAGAGCTGTGATGATTTGTTTGAAGACTACTTATTCAACATCGATTATTATTCCAATCAGAAAGTTTATATTGTCGGAGTTCCATAAAATATGATTGATTAGGTACAAAGGCTTTATTCTGTGTTTTAAATAAGTATTTTCCTTCAAATCTAATTAAGGTAGCACCTCAATTTTGCATTTCTGCCTTGAAATTGCCTCGACCAACCAAGTCTTGTGTCTCAATTCTGCCTCGAAACTGCTCAAACCAAGCAAGGCTTATGCCTCACTTCAATGGACTGAGGCTATAGCCTATAGGTTCGAGGATGTTTACGCTTCATTGCCTTGAGGATAGTTTTTGTAAATCGTGCCGCTAACCATGCACGTCCTTTCATCAATTATTATTGGATTAAAAAAAAGACTAGTAGTTTGATCTCGGAGAGAGCCAGTTGGGGAAACTGACTTGGTAAATAACTCTAGCAGAGTGCATAAATCAAATTGTAATTTACCAATACAACATACTTAATATGTGGTAAGGTATTTTATATTTTTGGGGCTGCCTTTTAAATAAGTCTAGTATGCGTTTCTAATATGCTATTTCAACTTATCCGATAGTTTATATAATTTCTAATTTATCTATACACTTTTTATTGTATAAATTATTACATGACCCTATACATAGAGTTGACTGGTTCCATCATTAACGATCTGTCAAAAGCTTTGCGATATTATGTGATTGTTCCCATTGACTTTTTTACAATGTAAACAATGTATACGACAATGTTGTAGAAGTCGGTATTCAGTATTAAGTCAGATGGCTCAATGAATTAAGAATATTCGATATTCGGGAGAATATTCAAAATTATTTGGTTGTCTTTTTTAAGTATTTTAAATATAAAAAATATATTTAGTATATATTGTTTTATATTTATACCTATATGATCATCGATTAAAAAGAGTCTAGGATAAATATACCGATTAACAAGTTACATATACGGAGTTTTAACATTTGTGGTGATATCAGGATAACTGGGAACCTTTAAAAGATGATAATAATAATAATCAGTAGTCTGTTGCAATAATTGGTCGAACAACTGATATGGGCCGAATATTATGAAATATTTAGGTTGGATTGAATATTGATCGAATATCAATATTCTATTTGGCCACCCCACTAAATAAGAATATTCAGTTGAATATTTGGTACACTCGGTTGAATATTGCAATAATAACTATATGAGATGAAACAAGTACCTTTCAATCCAGTCTTAGTGAATCCTTCTAATGGGATTTATTGTATGCTTTGTTAAAATGTAGTCTCATAGCTTGGCCTTTTCTTTGATTAGACGTGTGAATTGTGTATTGTTTATTTTTTTTTTTTGGCATAGTCCTATTGGATGCTTCTTAAATCCATGTTTAAAAGATCCGAACGGTTTCGAGATAAATTCATAAATAGTGTTCTTAGAAGAACGTTAAGAACACTATTTACAAATTTATCTCTCATGCGTTGGCTGTCGGCTACCTAACGCGCAACCCTCCTCATTTACCCGGGCTTGGGACCGGCCATGGCTGAGTTGAATGGAGGCGAAGAATCCATGTAGCCGACCCTACTTAATTGTGGGAAACGGCTTTGTTATTGTTGTGTTGTGTTGTTGTAGTCCTATTGGATGCTTGAATGTTGGGCAAAGCAAACAACTTAGAGTTGCATTGGCAATTATTATCGAATTTTATGAATTGTTACGATCCACCAATTTCTCCATTATTTCAAGTTTCTTCCTTATTCAAATATGTTTTATTTGTCGTAATATTAGCCATGCTTCATGTGTACTTGACCTTTAATCTATATGTCCGGAACACACATATGAGAATCTCTCCCTTTGTCACCGATGAGCTAGAAGTCCACGTGTACTTCATTTGTGAATATCATAGATGGAGGTGGGAACCTTTCCATTCCTATGGGGTTTTCAACTGGAGCTCTAATCCAATTTGGGTCTCAACAATGTTGCGATTGGGGTAGTTGTCGTCTTTCTCTAAAGATAGGTGCTGGTTGGCATGGCCTTAGTAAGGCATGCAACCGATGCCTTTGCATTATCTGAATGTCGATGAAATGGCAAGATAGCTGACTGTTTTTAATCCTTAAGAGGATTTTTCATTCGTGCCTTCCACCTTATAAAAATAAAGGAGACATTCACAATTGTTCGATTTACATAGTTATTAAATTGTTGAGCCATACTATTAAAATTTGGGACCGTGTATTCGGAAGAAGATTGAGGCAAGTTTCCAAAATAACAAAAACCATCTCAGATTCATGCTAGGTTGCTCAACTATTGAAGCTATCCGCTTGTTGAGGAGAATAATGAAGATTTATAGAGTTAAAAGAAAGAACCTTTATATGTTGTTTATTGATTTGGAGAAGGCTTATTATTCACTTCCATAGGAGATATTATGGAGAATTTTGGAGAAGAGACAAGTACATGTCGTATACATTAACATTGTGAATGATATGTATGGCGGGGCTTCATCTTGTCTAATGATCTAATTTGGGAAGACTGGCTATTTTGACATCATCATCGCTTTGCATGAAAATTCAGCTTTGAATCCATTCCTTTTTACTTTGATTATGAACTAGTTGACTAGTCACATTCTGGATGAAATGCCTTGTTGTATGCTATTTGTTGATGATACTGTATTGATTGATGAGACTAAAGATGGAGTAAATTAGAACTTTATGTTTGGAGATATACCTTAAAGACTAAAGAATTTTGTATAAGTGGGGCTAAGACTAAATATATGGAATGCACATTTGATGGAAGCAATGGTGAATGAATCGAGGTGAAAATTGAAAATGATAACATTTAGAAGAAAGATTCTTTTAGATTGGTACATGTTGGGGATATCGATGGAGATGTTACTCATAAAATAAATGTAAGTTGGCCAAAGTGGAGAGGAGTCTCTACTGTTGTATATGATAAGAAAATTCTTTTGAAAATCAAATTTGAGTATTACAAAGCAGCCATGAGACCTACTTTTCTCTATGGATCTGAATGTTGGCATTTGAACCGTAGACACATGCATCGAATGGCATTAGTAGAAGTGAAAATGTTAACGCGGATGTGTGGTCATACATGAAATGATAAGATTTTGAATGATGCAATCGGACGGAAAGTTGGTGTAGCTCTGATAGAGGTTAATATGCGAGTTAAGATGGTTTGGCCTTTTGTAAATGAGGTCTGATGATGCCCAATTAGAAGATGCGAGATTTGAGATGTTGAGCATGCTAAGAGAGGGCGAGGAAGACCCAAGAAATGTTGGAATGCGACTTTATGAAGGAATCTTAGTTATTTAGATCTGAGCCTGTGAATGACCCAAGATAGATATGAAACGAGGCAAATAATCCATGTATCCGACCCTACTTAATGTGGAAAAGGGCAAATTGTCTGTTATTTTGCACTCGGTGCCATCCAGGCAAAGGCAAAGGTGATATTTTTGGTAACTCAGATACTTCCTTCTATGCACCACAATTTTGAACTATTTTGATTTCCTTCCATCGTTGCTCATGTTGGCTTCTGAGTTGCTCATGTTACACTAAGCACTATTTTTTCAATTTTCGTGTCTACGAAATTAGGAGTGGTAAAGGCTGAGCTAACTGGGCAAAATTGGATCTTGTGGGAAGATCCATCATTTGTGCGATAGAGGCTCACATGTTTGGTCTCACATCACTTATTCTGAGAGAATTGTGTAGGGAACCTACATAGGGCCTTGTTTCAGTGAGAAGAATCAATGTGAAAACACAGCTATTAGGCGGACATCCTGTCTGTCTCGAACCACATTACCCATGTTTTGACATTGTCTTTGCTGTAATTTCTCTTTATTGCAGATTTAAACCTGCAATGAAAAATCATGGTGATTACATTGCTTTAATACGCTATTGAATTTCGTTCTGGTGTCTTAAATTTGATTCTTCCCATGTAACTTGGCCAGGTTACTGTCTTAATTGGAGAAACTGGATCTGGAAAAAGTACCCAGCTGGTGCAGTTTCTTGCAGACTCTGGACTATCAGCTGATGGGTCAATTTTGTGTACACAACCTCGCAGAATTGCTGCAGTGTCTTTAGCTCAAAGAGTTGATGCAGAGAGTTATGGCTGTTACAACAAATCCATAAGCTCTTATCCTACGTACTCCTCTGCCCATAAATTTAATTCGGGAATCATTTTTTTGACTGATAATTGTCTTCTGCAACACTGTATGAACAACATGAACTTGATGGGTGTATCTTATATTATTGTGGATGAAGCGCATGAAAGAAGCCTGAACACTGATCTCTTACTGGCATTGATTAAGAAACTGTTACTCTCAAGGGTTGATTTAAGGCTTATCATAATGTCAGCGACAGCTGATGCCTGCAAGCTTTCTGACTACTTTTATGGTTGCCAGATGTTTTATGTAAAAGGTAGATCCTTTCCTGTTGATATAAAGTATATTCCTGAAGTTTCCAGAGAGGTTTCTTGGGCGGCCATCACTAGGAAGATTTCGACAAATCTTGCTTCATATGTTTCTGACGTTGTTAAAATGGTTAGCATTATTCATCAGACAGAACAAAGTGGGGATATTCTTGCTTTCTTGACTGCTCAGATTGAAGTAGAATGGGCATGTGAAAATTTTTGTAGCCCCTCTGCAGTAGTATTACCACTGCACGGGAAGCTTTCCTCTGATGAACAATCTCGTGTTTTTCAAAAGTATCCTGGAAGGAGGAAAGTGATTTTCTGCACTAATTTAGCTGAAACTTCACTTACCATTCCTGGTGTTAAATATGTCGTGGACTCTGGCATGGTGAAAGAGAGTAGGTTTGAAGCTAATAGTGGCATGAATATGCTCAGAGTATGCTCCGTGAGTCAGAGTTCTGCCAGACAACGAGCAGGAAGAGCTGGTAGGACAGAGCCTGGCAAATGCTATAGGTTGTATTCCGAAGCTGATTTTGATTCAATGCCCATGCATCAGGAACCGGAAATTCGGAAGGTTCATCTCGGTATTGCAGTTTTGAAAATTCTTAGTTTAGGGGTTACAAATATTGAAGAATTTGAGTTTGTTGATTCCCCTAGCACAAATGCTATTGACATGGCTGTTCGGAATTTGGTTCTGTTGGGAGCTGTCAGTTCCAATACGGGGGCCCTTGAGTTGACCTATATGGGACGGCAGCTGGTAAAATTGGGGATTGAGCCTCGACTTGGCAAACTTATTCTTGAAAGCTTTGACTGTAATCTGGGAAGGGAGGGTCTTGTTCTTGCAGCCGTAATGGCAAACTCTAGTAGTATATTTTGTAGGGTTGGGAATGATGAGGATAAAGCAAAAGCTGATTGCCTCAAAGTGCCATTCTGCCATTACGAGGGTGATCTTTTTACTCTGCTCTCTGTTTACAAGGAGTGGGAGAATGGGCAGGATAGAAACCTATGGTGTTGGCAGAATAGCATTAATGCCAAGTCCCTGAGAAGATGCCGGGATACTGTAGTAGAATTGGAACACTGTCTAAGGCAAGAACTTAACATGATAATTCCATCTTATTGGAGATGGAGTCCTAATGAACCAACCTTTGATGGATTGATGAAAAAAGTTTTATTACATTGCCTGCCTGAAAATGTTGCGATGTATTCAGGATGCGAAAATCTTGGCTATGAAGTGGCTCTAACAGGTGAAAATATTCAGCTTCATCCTTCTTGTTCTTTGCTAATATTTGGCAATAGACCAGATTGGGTGGTGTTTGGTGATATCTTGTCCACTTCACGAAAATATTTAGTTTGTGTTACTGCTATTGATCGTGAACCCTTGTGTGCTATGCATCCTACTCTATTTGATCTCACCAGTTTGGAGAACCACAAGATGCAGAAGACTGTAATTCCTGGAGTGCGGACTCATGTACTGAAAAAACTTTGTGGCAAAGGGAATCTCTACCTCCGTTCTCTTATTTCTCATATTCAGATGACTTGCAAGGACTACCGTGCTAACATATTTGTTGATTTTGAAAACGGGGATATTCAAGTGTTTGCCCCGTTGAAGGATTTGGAAACAGCTTCATCTTTAGTAAATGTTGCAGTAGAGTGTGAAACAAAATGGTTAAGAGATGAATGTATGGAAAAAATTTTGTTCCTTGGGGTGAAAAGTGCACCACCCCCCGTAGCACTTCTTGGTAGCGGTGCCGAAATCAAACATCTTGAACTCAAAAAACGGTATCTAACCATAGAGATATCTCATGCAAGTGTTCGTACTTTAGATGACAAGCAACTTCTCAGGATGATTGATCAATTCACTCCTGGCATTGCTGGGTTCTACAAATATGATATTGTAGATTCTGACAAATGGGGAAAGGTAACATTCCTTAGTCCTAAATTTGCTGAAGTGGCTGTACAGAAGCTAAATGGAATGGAATTTTGTGGCTCTTCTCTGAGAGCATCCCCTGTGAGGTCATTCGAAGGTGTCTGTAAAATGTTCCCATATCATGCTGTTAAAGCCAAAGTTTGTTGGCCCCGTAAGCGCAGTAAAGGTGTTGTCTTCGTCAGGTGTTTACCTCAAGATGCTGATCTAATTGTTCAGGACTGTGCCCAGTTAGTAATTAGAGGCAGATATATACGTTGCGAAGTTAGTAGAAGGTTGGATAGTGTGATCCTGTCTGGAATAGACAAGGATGCTTCAGAAGCTGAGATCTTTGATGCTTTGAGATCTGTGACAAGAAGGAAAATAGTAGGTGATATGGATGGTATTAGAATTCTTCGTGGAGAACAAGTTGACCATCCTTCACCTAATGATTGTGAAGATGCTTTGTTTAGAGAGATCACCCCCTTCCTGTCTGACAAAAAAATATCAAGTCGCATTTGTCATGTTGAAGTTGCCAATCCTGAACCAAATGATTCTCTGATGAAGGCACTGATCATATTTGATGGAAGCTTGCATTTGGAAGCTGCGAAAGCCCTAGACCATCTTCAAGGAAAAACACTTCCTGGTTGTGAACCTTGGCAGAAGATCAGATGCCAACAGCTGTTTCGTAGCTCAATTTCATGCCCATCCCGTATTTATCATGTCATAAAGGCAGAGTTGGATGCCATTCTGAACAGTTCCAAAGCTTGTGAAGGTGCACCATTATTAGCCGCCGTTATTTTTCCCATTTCAGCACCTTTTTTATGAATTCTACTTTTTTTCTGAGTTTTTGTTTCTTAAAATGTGGGCGAAGCATCTATAGGCATGGGTTAAGGGTTAACATAGTTCATAAATGGTATAGTTTTAAAACAAATGAATATATACACGATTATAGAAAAGAAAAGATACTGATTGCTTTTCTTCTTTATTGAAGAAAACTACTAGTCTATGACTGTTTACAAATGTATATACATTGTAAAAGAAAAAAAACAATTGTTTCTTCCTTGTTGAACCGTAAAGACAATGCACATAAGTTTGCTTTGGACAGTTGATGAAGGTGTTAATGTTCAGGAAGGCTCTATGCGGTATTCAATCAGAGGGATCACTGCATAGAGAGTATGCGGTATGCAGGAGAGTATGCAGTTTATGCAGTTTGGTAATGTTAGAATTATTATAGTACAATTATGTTTGTAACCCTTCGGGTTCCATAACCCTTAACCCTTCAGGTTCCGTAACCTTTAATCCTTTGGATTCCGTGACCCCTCAGGCGTATTTATGTATTTTTCCTCTTGTACTCTCTAGGATTTTCTCTCTATATAAAAGACCCTAGTCCTATGGAATAGACATCCTATTTGTCTCTCTTCTCCACATGGTATCAAAGCAACATTCCTAGATTGGGGTTCTGACCTAAAATCCCCACCACCACCTTCAAGCCTCGCAAGAGCCTGCACGAGCCTTCTTCCCTGAATTAGGGCCCCGTGCAAGGCCCTCCAATCGCCTCCAGTGCAACATCCCTCCCGCTAGCGCTACCCTACGCTTTCAGGACTCCCTACGAAGGTCGTCACCCCACAAATACCCTCCACAGGTACCGCAGGACTATTTGGAGATCCAAAACTCATCATAGACTACTTCCAAGAATACAGATCTGCTGTCCATTGGGGGTATTCAACCCTTCTTAAAGGGCAAATATGAGTTCTAGGGTATCTTTAGTTCTTATATGCATCCTTAGTTGATCACAGGATCTTATTTCTATTTTAAGACCACCATGGCGCCTTCTTCTACCGAAACAAAGCCTTTGGCCACGAAAATTATGGAACAAGGCACTACTATCAAACTCAAGGGCACCAAAAATTACGTGCTCTGGTCTCGATCTTTTATGGTGTTCATTGTGGTCAGAGGAAACTCTACATTTTGACTAAATTTACATGCGTTGCACTCAAAAAGTCTTCATCAAAGTCAATTCATGAAACATATGAAAGAGAGCTTTGACAGATGGGTGATTAAGATGAAATCATTACAATACTATATAGATGTCTCAGCAAAAAGACATGCATCATTTAGCAAATTCTAGATCAATAGAAATATCAAGGTAGTATAGCCTATCCTTCCTATGGTCCCCATCAAAGATTTGCTCACCCGAATGTCCTGAAAATAAAAAACTCATAAAAAGTCACTTTGTAGTTCAGCTTGATAGAAAATGCGGAAGCAGATATCAGAGAAAGAAGAATAAACAAATAAGAAGAACACAGGATTTTTTACGTGGAGCTCTACTCCCTAAGGAG
Organism: Ottelia alismoides; assembly: GCA_037367405.1. NCBI lineage: Eukaryota > Viridiplantae > Streptophyta > Magnoliopsida > Alismatales > Hydrocharitaceae > Ottelia > Ottelia alismoides. The sequence continues at coordinate 171,237 of JAZKJV010001523.1, read as the reverse complement.
CGGGTTGAAACCACGGGAAAAGGCCTCAAAGGACCATGTGTCTATTGACTTTCTCATCTGTTACAGGAGGTCTGGGGCATCTTATATAACCTCCATAAACTTCCAAGTCCCATCACTGGTAGATGTGACACTAAACTCTGGATGTGGTAAATGGATCTTAGAAGGATCCATTTACCCTTCTTATGTATGATGTATATAATTCAACACTCCCCCTCAAGCTGGAGCAATCCATTTACCCTTCTTACGTATGATGTATATAATCTAACACTCCCCCTCAAGCTGGAGCATGCAATGCTCAGCTTGGACAAACAAAAAGAAATCTCAACTCACAATACAAGACACTACATACAACATCAACTCTACACACACAATTATCGGTTGCTGTCGAGGATGTTGCTTCTCATGCCGTGCATGTGAGGAGGAACAAACATGCCGGAATATGAGTCAAACTGAATCTCCTCGTCGGAGAGCATGTGTTCTGTATTGCGCCTGTCAGAGTCACTGCAACTGGAAATGAGCCTCCACCTGGAGAACTCTGGCCCGTCACAAACATGTGGACAACCGCTCCATCTTTGAAAGGGACAAACTAAAAAACACTGTGGAGACATCCTTGTCGGGGTCCACGGTCGCTGGAGCATGAAGTGAAAAATCTCCTCATCGGATAATTGGGTCTCTCCCATACTGGCTCAGAGAATGGGATCTCTACCCTGGAGTTCCTATGTAACCACATGAAAATACTACCCACATGGCATAGGGAGTGAGATCTCTATTCTAGAGTCCTATGGATCACATGAAAACTCTGACCAAAACAAAAGATGGGGACCACACAAAAGTTGGCAAACATGTGCTCATCTGACCGAGGACTTAGAATCTGAACATCGAATCTGAATGAAGAAATGTACAATCTGAAAATTTGGCTGGTTTGGAGAATCTGAATATGAAGAATCTGACAATCTGGTTTGTAGAACTCTACACAATACTCCCCCTTTCTCCCATACTTGTCGGAACACAATGATGTCGACCAAGTTGGGAGAAAACAGCAAAGATGGGGAAAACATGAATCACATAATCTGTCTTAAATTTTTTCCGACTTTTCAAATCACCATTTTTTGCCAAATAAGCCATTCATTCATTTTTTTGCTACAGCTTTTCTCCTTTTTAGACATTTTTTCGTCTATTTCATCCTTTTTTAACTGCCGTCACATTTTTTCAAATAAGCCTCACCCATTTTTTCCCATTACGTACTTCTTTTCTTTTATACGCGTCTCTTTTTTTCCTTTTCTTTTTTTGAACAAGGATTGTCAACCCAAATAAGGGGCCCAAAAATATGCAACCTTTTTTTCTAACACTGCAGCGAAGCTCCCTTTTTTCCTCAATGAAGTCACAACCTAATTGGGCAAGTTTCTTCTCCTTTTCTGTCCTTTTAAAATTTTTTATAGCAGCCACCAACTGGGCCAGCTCTCTCCATCTCTCTCTCATTTTTTAAAGAAGGGTCATCGAGCCCCTTAGTTCCCGCACAGATTAGGGTTCCCATTGTGGGAACCCTGTGTCGCTTTCTATTTTGTGTTCCCACACATGGAGCCCATTATCATCGCCATGCACCCCTGATGGTTTTTCTCTGATGTCTACGTCGCTGCTGGAAATGGAGAGATCAGAGATGAGAGGGAGGCAGGGCTCGCCACCTGCTGTTGTTGCCTAGGAGTATGGAGGTCGAGTGCTTCCATTGCGCAATCATCACTGGAGGAGGCTCCGCTAGGAGCTGGAGAAGGGTGCAACAGAGCGTCGCCGCCATCGGATCTCTTCTTTTTTTTCCTCTCGATACATAGGCGTCGCCTGGGATGCCGCCTGGGATAGGGGCAACAGTTGCAACAGAAGATGTGCCGCCTGGAGCTGTGGCGAGTCGACGATAGGATGACATGAGGGATGCTGCCTGCGGGGCCATTACCTGCTAGGGTTCCGTGGAACTTGGAGGTTGGATTCTTGCTAGTGGTCGCTGCAACCTGGAGGTAACAACTGTGGTGAAGGGTCGCGCCTGGAGATCTCGCACGGAGAAGAGGATCGCTTCCGCATCCTCAAGTTGGGGTTGCATGTGGTGCGGCTTGGAGGGATGCTGCCTAGAGCATGATTTGGGCGAGATGCTCATGCAATGCATGTGGTCTACCTCCGCAGAGCCTGGAAGTGTGATGGGATCGGCTGAGGAAAGGGATGAACCGGTTTCCCTTGAACTTGACATAGTTTGGGTTTCTTCATAAACCCTACACAAACGGATAATTGATTATGAACCAATCAGAACTTCCGCTTGACCTTGACGTAGGGTTAGGGTTTCAAGAACCAAACCCTAGAACTTTCCTCTTGATCTTGAACAAACAATAATAATCTTCAAGAACAACCACGGACTAAATCTCGATTAAATAAAAAACATAAAATAATTCCTCGAAAATCGACTCGCTCTGATACCATGTTAGAGAATACGGATCAGAGAAAGAAGAATTAACAAACAAGAAGAACGTGGGATTTTTAACGTGGAACCCTACTCCTTAAGGAGTTGGATTAAACCACGGGAGAAGGCCTCAAAGGGCCCCATGTATCTATTGACTTTCTCATTTGCTATAGGAGGTTTGGGGCTCCTTATATAGCCTCCACAGACTCTCCAAGTCTACCATTGGTGGGACCAAACTCTAGATGTTAAATGGATCTTGGAAGGATGGCTCCATTTTCCCATCTTACATATGACGCATATACTCCAATAGAGCTTAAACATAATCTATGTACATATAGTAAGCTGAAAGGAAAATCAAGAGCATAAAAGACTATAAAGAGCTTGAGTGTGGATGAAAACTCTATAGTCACAATAGAATTAGCCGATGAAAACACCGTTGGTTAAGTGGACATACTTTATAGGGGATGAATCCATGAAGGTTTCAGGGAAATTAGAAGGTTACATTCTCTAGTCAAGTGAGTTGATGCTCTAGATTCAATTATCTATGCTGGTGCAGAAGTAGAAGCGGAATCAATAACTGTATTTGAGATAGTAGGCATGCATACTACTAAGGTAGTCCTTTCCGATCACCCTGGAAGGGCCCAACTAGAATATTTTGACTATTAGCTAATGGTAACTTCTATGTTTTTTTTAAATTTTTATATTCATTTCTTTTAGAATAGAAGAGCATAGTTGATCTAAAATCAAAAGAAAGGAGTTCATGGTGAGGGTTAAAGATATAAGATTTAGAGTTCTTTTGGAATATGCAATAGGAGTGTAGTCGGATGTAGGAGGGTTTGTACAAGTTGCATTATTAGCCTATGGTCCGTTTGGTTATGGGGTTACCCCGATATAACCTGATTTATCTCCCTGCATTCCTAGGATGGAATTCCATTACAAACCAATGTGACATCATATCACATTTCTTATTCCAACCCTCTCCAACCCTCCTAACCATTCAAACAACTACTATTCAAAGGAGGTTACCCCAACTCAACCCATCCCATTAACTAAACAGACCCCTAGAGTAGTCGACAACTAAAAATTAGACAATCTGTCTCATTTGTCTCTGATAAGCAGTCTTCTCTAATGCAGATGCATCATAATTAGAAGAAGAGGTTCAATTAGCATGTTTAGACTCGCCAGACTTTGTCCAACACCTATCAGAAGGGTGATTGGAACTATGACAGTGAGTGCAAGGAGGATAAATGTCACCACGACCACGATCAGAGTTACGACCTCAATAGCTGAAGCGACTGGCATGTTGGGATGTCATGAGAAAAGTAGTGCTCTTTATATCCTGAATAAGACTTAATTGTCCAAGAGAAGTTTTGAGTTGTTGCATGCGGCTAAAAATCACCTTGTTGAAAGAACAATATTAGAGGAACTGATCCTTCATCATACGATAGTGAGAATGTAGTCCTGCAAGAAACTTGTAAACTTGCCACACACCTCGCTTTACCACCTACTAGGATGCATACCCGTGCTTCACGACGGACCGCGTGTATTTCTTCTAATATTTCAAATATATGTAAAATATGAAAGACATTAAATAAGTTTTTAGAACTGTAAACACGCTTGTAAACTTTTCAAATTTACATTTATATTAGTGTGCAATGGTATACTTCTAAAAAATATTTGATTTGTATAAGTTAGTATTACCAAATAAGTACTTTTATTACATATTGAAATTAAGCACATTCATTTTCACATTTACAGAAATCTTGAAAATAAAAAACATTTCGCTAAAACAGTTATCATACATCTAATACTCGAGGGAAAACCAAATACAAAAAAGGGAGAGAAATAAACTTCTTAACATGCGGCAATTGTGATGTTAAACATTGTATATTAAATAAACATAATGATAGACATATGCTTTGTTCAATCTACTTTGAGTAAATTCAAATGATTCAACTCGTGATTCACCTCACAAAAATAAATTTCAGTTAAAATATGATTAAATTTGTGGAAAATACTCAATTGTAAAAGACCCACACAATTGAATATCATATACTGATTATTAAAACTATACTCATGCTCATAATAATAATAATATTAAATTTGATATATATTTAATACGTATTGAATACAAAAACAAAAAATTATATATTTTTATGTTTAAACAATCTAAAAACAATCACAATTATATGGGTTACGTAGTTTTGTCATTTTCATACAATTTGTCATGATTTTACGAAAATTTAAGGAATATTTATTTTAAATACAATTTTAACGTTATATTTTCCTGTTAGTTTTGGATATATTATAATATACTATATTCTCTATCCTTTATTTTTTTTGGAAGTACTATGTATTTTCTTGAAATTTTATGGATTTTCAAAGTTGAAAGTAATTTTTATGTATAGTTTTTATTTATGAAATTAGAAATTATTTGAATTTCAAAATCGATTAATATCGTAGAGAGTATATTAATAGGCATTTAACAATATTTTTATTTTTATATTACGTATTTTATTTTTCATAAAACTTATACTATATTTTACTATGAGCATTGTTGAGGGGTATATACGTAATAATCGATAAGTATATGAGCACATGTGGATAAGTATAAATTTATGAGATAAATGTGCAAAAATCCTAGCATGCACGTGCACTCTGAACTTAAAGTTGAGGAGTTTTGAGTGTATAAAAGGGAAGGGGTCCACATGTATGAAGAAGGGATTGCAAGCTTTGCCATAAATAGGTTGAGATAGTGGGTAGAGAGAGAGAAAAAGTTGAGGAAAAAGAGAGAAATAGCGTTGAGAACCCTGTTCAAAATTCTCACAACACAGTCCTCCACGTGTCAAGCAAGTTGTGAAAAACTCAGCTTTAAATAGAGTTATAGATTTGGCATAATACCATCTGAAAATAGCAAGTTCCTCATATATGCCAATGATGGTCTGGTAGTATTCCAACAACGAGGAATCTCCATGAGAATCTGACTAAATCTGCATGATATATACTATATGAGATTAGGTCCTCTGTTGAGAATGTATTCGATCCACTTCATCCCACACATTCTTGGATGTCTCCTTGTACAAGAGGTTAGACTCAATTCAAGGCTCGCCAATTCTAATAATCCATATCGTGCCCTGGTAGTTATCGCTCAGCTGTGATGTAAGAGATTTCTTTGAATCATATTTTTTATTTTTATATGTAAGAGATTTCTTTGTTAGAATATAGATTTTCCTCTAAGTGCCTGTGAGCACTTTGAAAGCCCAAGACCAGAGTATATAATTATCTGCATCCTTCACTTCGATATTAGTTCCCTGAACCATAATGGAAGAGGTAGATAATAGGGATTTTGTCTTGGTTGGAGTTGTGTCTATTGTGATCAGGAAAAGATGATCAAATAAATTCTAAAGCGATCTATTCAACCATTAGGAGTAATGGTGTTGAAATCGTCGAGGATAAAGGTTGGAAGAGCCACTAAACCGTACATATGTTGAGGAGGGGTGGCGATGGACCGCACACATGCCAAGCAAATGTGGCATTGGTGGGGCATCCACATTGTGGGAAATGTTGTTGTAGACTGTTGCTAGAGGCGTCAATGACGTGGCTAGCGGTGGTGAGGCACGAACTTCGCTCTATAATCATTGCTCTGATACCAAGTGAAAAAAAGAGAACCAGTGGACTGCACACACACACACACACCGAGTAAGAGTGGCAATGGTAGGGCATCCACGTTGTGGGAAATGTTGTATGCTGTCGTTAGGGCTTGCAACATTGGGTTGCCGCGAAAGGTAGTGGCGACGAGGATAGCGTGGTGAGGCATGAACTCTGTTTTATGACTGTTGCTCATGTATTACATGGAGAAAAAAATAGGAGAACCAATGGGATGGATTTTTTCTTAAGGGGAATGATTGCTTTCATATTATGAAACCCTAAAGTTGGGATTAATAACAGTTTTCAATATGACTCCTAAAAATAGAAGAGTTTCAAATAGAAATAGCTATAAATGGTTACGTTAGCCCAATAATGCTAGTAATCCTGACCCTCCTCCTCGAGCGAAGTGACTCCTCTCATACCAATTATTCTTTATTTAAAGATTCCTCTCCCTGAATACTGAACAATGACTTTTGTAACACCAAACTGATCTATCCATGAAGCCATTAACATCGCCTATCTACTGAGCAAATCGTTAGATTCAACCAATGTTGCAGTAGTTGGGCTATACTGAATAGTCGATCTTGCTATGAGGTGGAGGGGTTTCCACGACTGAATAAGCCTCTAGTTGACCAATAGTTGTTCTGATTGAATAGTCGTTTCGATTATTTGGTCGACTGTTGTAATTTTTTATTTTTAGTTTTTAGCGGTTACATTTATTATTGTATTACTGGTGCTGAGATTTTTTTATCTCTTTATGTTTATTTCTTATTTCTCTTTCTTTCATGGACCTCTCTTGTAAATTACCTAGGGCTTTCCTCTTATACAAGAGAACCCTAGGGCCTCAATAGTGACAAGTAGTTATATTTTCTCCAACATGGTATTGGAGCAATGGTCCTAGATTGGGGTTTCTATATCTCACAAAATCCTAATCCTACCTTTGGACGCCACCACCTTCTCCCTTTCCCCTGCTGGTCGCGTACAACTGCCCAACTGGTCGTCGCAAGCCACCCAATCGACTACCGCAAGCCACCCAACAGGTCGTCGCAGGCCGCTGTTGCTGCCAGCAGGCCATCACCTGCTGTAGCAGGCCGCCTGCAGTAGTTCCGCAGGCCGTTGACTACCCCTAGCTGCCGCTTGCTGCCCATTCGGGTTGTGGGCTACCGCCCCATCTTCGTTGGACTGCAATTTGGCCACAATTGCAGTACGGTTTGATTTCGACCGGGAACTGTGATTTTGGGCACATAAATCACGTTTTCCAGCCTTAGTCTACAAAAAGGATTGATGAGGATGGTTGTATGAATCTACACATACAATACTCCTTCATATGATTGTGTAGACTCGCTCAGAGTAGTCTACTTCCCATTTTTTTTATTTTTGGCATATGTTCATCATGTCAGAGAACAAGAGTGACATATTTTCGTCGTCCGGTGCTTTCAAGTGCTTGTCTCCCATCGTAAAAATGGATGAGATCAACTACGAGTTGTGGTCCATGCAGTTTTGCACCCTTATGCAGTGCCATAACAAGGAGCATATTTTAACCGATTTTGAGCCGACGGACAAGACTGTTGCTAATGCTTCTTGGAAGCAAGATGATGCATATGCATAGGTTTGGTTCTTTGGGATGCTCACCGCAGAGATTGCCCACGACATCGTCAATCAACCCACAACCAAGGGTATGTGGGACATCTTAGCTATCACATATGGGTAAGCCAAGAATGAGAGCAAGATCCTCCAGTTGTAGCATGACTTATTCTCGACCTAGCAGAATGGTTGGCGTCTTCATGCCCACTTCTGTCATCTTTGATGCATGTTTGAGCGACTCCATAGCTTCATGCATATTACTACTAGCACTAAGCAACATCGGTCATATCGGAATGCCACTATGACTGGAGTCTTTCTGTCCTCCCTTGACTATGAGTACGATGCAACACGTGATCAATTGCTTACTGGAGAGATGATACCACCAATCGAGAAGGTCTACAAGAGGCTAAGCAGTATCACTACTTCGTCTACTACCGTGACCCGAACTCCCTCTGCGATTACAACTTCTCATGACAAAGGGGGTGCTTCACAGTTTTGCGGATGAGGATCCTGTGGTTGAGGAGGACGTCAGTGTGACCCATGCTCACATTACCACTGTCCAAGACATTTAGAGGAGACATGCTATTTGAAGCATGGATATCCTGTGTCTATTGTATAACTGAGCAAACAGAGACCACTCTAGCTCCTCCTGATGTGATGCTTGACGATATTGTCTTTAGATTGAGAGTGATGATGACTAACCGCCCACCCCAGTGGTAGTATCCTTAGATGTTGCTGCTGCTGCCAGAGTTTCTATGAGTTCGTGAGGTATTGCTTATGCACTTACCAGTTGTAGCAGTTCAGATTTGACTCATTGGATCATGGACTTCGAAGCTTCTCATCATATGAGTGGAGATCGAGCTCAGTTTACTTCTTACAGATCTATCCCTCCTGATAGATCAGTGATGATTGCCAACGTGGCTCATATGCCCATTGTTGATCAGGGAGCCTAGTCCTCTCAATGTGCCTGCAGAATGTCTTACATGCTACAACATTTCAGATGAATCTTTTGTCTATTAGTCAGATTACAAAAGATTTACATTGCCGTGCCATATTTGATCCATCTTCTGTTGTGTTTTAGTACATACTCATGGGCAGTGTGATTGGATGTGGCCATGAGCAAAGAGGACTTTACAGACTGGTTCAACCTTCGTGTGCTGGTGTTGCTACCATACATTCTAGATATGTTTCTTTTTTTATGTGGCATCTTCGCTTTGGACGTCTTCCTCTACAGAACCTGTCATGTTCTCCCTCAGATCTCTACTCGTACTACCTTGAAGTGTGAGGCGTGTCAGCTTGGGAAGCACCACCGTTCTTCTTTTTCGAGTCGTCAGAATCATCATAGTAGTTAGTCGTTTGAATTGTTTCACTTTGACATTTGGGGTCCTAGTCGTGCTCCTGATCATCATGGACAAATTCTATATGGTTGTTGTAGATGATTTTTCTAGATTATATTTGGGTTTCTTGTTAAAGAATAAGTCGGAAGCTAAGTCCTATCATTAGATCGTTTCTCACTGAAACTAAGAACATTTTTTCTGCTAATATGAAGTTTATTTGCTGACAATGCCTTGGAGTTTTCCACTTTATTGCTGTCTGACTTTCTTAGATTTCTTGCTCTAGGGATGCAAAAAGCGGTCTAAATTGCCGTTTAAACTTATGTGATGCTCGACAACATCGTTTAATCAAAAGCAGGTCCATAAACAGGTGGGCTGCATATGACTTAAACGACCATTTAAACGATCTTAAACAGTCTTAAATGACCTTTTAAGCGGCCTTAAATGACCCTTTAAGAACACGGATCTGCTGTCTTCAAAGGATAACCATTATCCATGACCTTTTGGATTCATGCTATGAATTGTAATTGTTTATGTTCTCTATTTTGACAGGTGGCTATGAATTCTAGTTGTCTGTGTTATCTCTTTTGACTTTTGGATGAAACATTCCTTGAATTTGTCAATGTTTGATATATATTGTGAATATTTGATTATATTTTTCTTATTTTTATACTATTATTAATTATATATATGTAATATTTTTTATTAATTGAAAATGCAAAACCGCATAACCCATTTAGTTTCGTTTAAACTCCCGCATACTGTTTAATCAGTAATTAGTGTCCCTATCGATTGAATACTGCATACCGCTTTTTGTAACCTTGCTCTTGGAATTATTCATCAGATTTGTTGTGCTTACACTTCGCAGCAGAGTGGAGTTACTCAACACAAACACCGTCATCTTCTGGATGTCACGATGACTCTTTTGATTCAGAGTCGAGCTTCTCATTCGTTCTGGGGGTGATGCGGTCCTCACTGCATGTTACTTGGTGAACGACATGCCTTCCATTGTCCTTGGAGAAAGAGGCTCCTTTCTTGATTGCATTTCTGGAGAAGGGCCTATTTTCCCTCACTCCCACGGTCTTGGGATCGGTGGCATTTGTCCACAATTTACTCCTGGTAGTGACAAGCTCTCTCTAAGAGCTGTCAACTGTGTGTTTGTTGGTTATTCCTGTACCCAAAAAGGGTATAAATGTTTTGATCTTGTAGGGAGAAAGTATTATGTGAGTCACATTTTTTTAGTCTATTATGCATTTTCTCATACTGTCATACATGTTACAGGTTGTCTAACGCTGACTTCTGGCGAGGATGTCTTTGTTCCACCACCTCTGTTACCTTCACCAACAATACCCCATGTTGAGTCTCAGTCATCTCCACCTCCACCTCCTCCATTACCTCCTCCTCCTCCGTCTACCCTGACACAGTTCCTGTCATGGTTTCACATTTGTAGGTCTTGTACTCGCCCCTCTACTCATGTGCCTTCCCTGTCATCCGTCATGCCTCCGGTGTGTTCTTGTTCCACATGATACTGTACAGGAGGAGCTGATACCGGAAAATAGAGAGGTTGATGACCTGGATATACCTATTGTCTTGAGTAAGCAGTGTCGTAATTGTGTCACTGATCCTCTAGCTGTACATGTTTCTTTAGACCATCTTTCAGAGGAGTACAAGAGGTTTGTTGTAGGACTCTCTGCTGTTACTATCCCGCGAACATGTCTAGAGGTCGTACATGATAGTAGTTGTTGGCTTGCCATGGAGGAGGAGGAGATGGCCGCTTTGCAGTCTCATGGTACATGGAGTGTTGTATATGCTCCTCTAGGTGCCTCTGTTGTGGGGTGCAAATGGATCTTTGCGGTGAAGCAATAGGCAGATGACAGAGTGGGTCGCTACAAGGCAAGGCTTGTAGCACGAGGGTTTACCCAGACTTATTTGGTGGATTATCATTATACATTCTCACCAGTGGCCAGACATTCGACATTGCGCATTCTTCTATCAGTTGTTGTTTCTCGGGATTGGCCCCTTTATCAACTTGATGTCAAGAATTCATTTCTATATGGAGATCTACAGGAGGTATATATGCAACAACAACCATGGTTTGCTGCTGAGGGGAGTCTCACAAGGTGTGTAGGCTCCACAAGACAATTTACGGCCTGAAACAAAGTATAAGAGATTGGTACCATAAGCTTTCAGAGTTGATAGAGCACTGGGGGTTTGCGCGGTCCACTGCGGATCATTCGCTTTTTGTTCGGAGGACACAAAGATGTATTGTTGCTATTCTAGCCTATGTTGATGACATTATTGTCACGAGTGATGATGGACATGTCATTCAGGCTGCTGAGGAGTTCCTAGGTCAACAGTTTGTGACTAAGGACCGTGGCAATCTTTGATACTTCCTTGGATTTGAGTTCGCCAGTAACCAACGTGGTCTTCTGATGACCCAGATCAAGTTTGTGACTGATCTTCTACTAGAGATATGTATGACAGGGTGCAAGCCTGCTACTACCCCTATGGATCTGAGTATGAGATTATACGATGATGACACTGATGAGCTAGATAAGAGGAGATACATGGAGCTTGTTGGGAAGCTCCTATATGCTACCATCACCAGGCCAGGCATATCCTTTGCTGTGAGCAAGGTAAGCCAGTTCATGGAGCAACCTAGGAAGGTTCATATGGATGCTGTCTATATGATTTAGACATATTTGAAGGCGTCACCTGGTACCGGTCTTATATTCAACAGAGGTACATCTCTTGAGGTGACAACTTATGCAGATGCAAATTATGCAGGATGCCCTAGAGACTTGAAGTCTACTTCTGGCTTTGCTATTTTTGTTGGGAGCTCTCTCGTGTCATAAAAAAGCAAGAAGCAAACAATGGTTGCTAGATCCAGTGCAGAATATGAGTATATATAAGACCATGGCACAGATGAGCACAAAGATGATGTGTGTTAGATCAGTCTTGACTGATTTTGCTGTTGAGGTTCTTCTTCCCATGTTGCTTTTATGTGACAATCAAGCAGCTCTATTTATTGCCGATAATCTTGCATTCATGAACAGATCAAGCATATAGAGGTGGATTGCTGCTATACTAGAGACATGATCAATAAGGGTCTCATATCCACTTCCTATGTTTCTATTGGAGATCAGACGTCTAATATTTCACCAAGGCCCTTGCTAGAGGTCCTTTTCAGAGATGTTCCAAGCTGAGCTTGATAGACATATATGCTCCAGCTTGAGGGGGAGTGTTGAGATATTCATATCTCTTTATATTTATTTCTTATTTCTCTTTCTTTCACGCACCTCTCTTGTAATTTACCCATGTCTTTTCTCCTATATAAGAGAGCCCTATTGTCTCAGTAATAACAAGCAATTCTATTTTCTCCAACAACTAGAAATGTCAAAATTTAATACATACATCTTGTTGATTTGTACTTTTATCGTGGATTCTTGCTAATTGATGATCGTATATATATATATAAGAATACATGTATTAGAAATAATTTTTGTAATTAAAGTGATAAAAAATACAAAAACGAATAATCCCGAATAGTCTCCTGAATATCAACTATTCTTTATTCAGTGATCCCTCTGACTGAATACTGAATATCGACTTCTGCAACACTAGATTCATCCTTCCTCCATCAAGAACATGGCAACCATTACATCATCATGGATCTTGAACAACTAGGTGAAATCTATCGGATTTAATCTTCCTTGTCTCATCCTGAGGTACAAACTTTGATCTATGACCGTTGCTTTTATACGCGTGGAAAAAAAGAGAACCAATATGATGAATTTTATTTAAGGGGAATGATTTCTTTCATATTATGTAACTCTAAAGCCTTATGGATGAGGATTACATAACAATCCTCAACATAACAATCCTCATATCCATTTAACTTTCCTTGTCTCGTCCTTCCATAGCATGTTTCATCTTCAGTGTAGTATTGTAGTGTATGTGGACCGAGTCATTTGACTTTTCTTAACCTAATTTGTTTCATCCTTTTCAAATGGAACAAGTTAAATGTGCTCTAATTTCTCTCACAACCTCCCATAGATTTTGTTTGTGATAAATCTTTAATCTCTACTTTTTTCAAATGTGGAGCATCCACACCATAGAACTCTAAAGCCCTATGGATGAGGATTACATAACAATCCTCAACATGACTCCTAAACATTGAAGAGTTACAGATAGAAATAGCTATCAATGGCTATATTTGACCAGCGAATGATATCGATTATTCTTTGTTTAATGGTTATCGAATAACAACTTTGCAACACGGATTTGATCTGTCTATGAAGTCTTTAATGTCATCACCCATCTGTTGAGCAAATCGTTAGATTAGACCATTGTCGTAGTAGTCAGCTGACTATAGCGTATACTCGGTATGGCTATGAGGTGGGGAGGGGGGTCCAGGACTGAATAAACCTCTAGTTGTCTAGTAGTTGGCCCAACCGAATAGTCAGATCGACGATGTGACTATTCGGTCGAGCCAACTACTAGACAACTAGAGGGTTATTCCTCTGACTGATACAGATTGTTCTTTATTTAATGATCACCGAATAACGACTTTTGCAATAAGGATCTGATCTTTCCATGAAGTCATTGACATCATCACATACGTATTGAGTAAATTGTTAGATTAGACCACTGTCATAGTAGTCAACTGACTATATCGAGTTATCGATCTGACTATGCGGTGGGGAGGGAGTCCCAAACTAAATAAACATCTAGTTATCTTGTAGTTGGCCTGATCGAAATAGTTTGATCGATTATTCGGCTGATTATCGGATTTTTTTATTTTTTATTTCTAATTCTTAACGGCTATCATTTATTATGCCATCGATAGAATTGTCAAAATTCAATATATACATCATGTTGATTGGGTACTTTTATCTTGGATTCTTGTTAATTGATGATCATATATATAAAAATATTTTTTATATTTGTTAGAAATATTTTTTATATTTATATAATAAAAAATGCAAAATCGAATAATCCCGAATAGTTGTTCGAATACCGGTTATTCTTTATTCATTAATCCCTATGACTAAATATTGAATACCGACTTCTGTATTCTGCCTTACTTCTTTATCAAGAACAAGACAACCATCACATCATCACAAATCTTGAAGACTTGAACATGTAGGTGAAATCTGTCATTAAATTTCCTTGTCTCGTCCTTCCATAGCATGCTTCAACGTCAGTGTAGTATTGTAGTGGATGTGGACAGAGTCATTTAACTTTTCTTGACCTAATTTGTTTCATCTTTTCTAATGGAACGAGTTAAATGTGCTCTAGTTTCTCTCGCAACCGCCCGTAGATGACGTTTGTGATAAATCTTTAATCTCAACTTTTTTCAAATGTGGAGCATCCACACCATAGAACTCTAAAGCCTTATGGATGAGGATTACAGAACAATCCTCAACATTACTCCTATACATAGAAGAGTTATATATAGAAATTGCTATCAATGGCTATATTAGACCAGCGAATGATATCGATTATTCTTTATTTAATGGTTATCGAATAACAACTTTGCAACACAGATTTGATCTGTCTATGAAGTCATTAATATTATCACCCATCTGTTGTGCACATCGTTAAATTAGACCAGTGTCGCAGTAGTCAATTGACTATACCGTATAGTCGGTATGGCTATGAGGTGGGCAGGGGGGTTTAGGACTGAATAAACCTCTAGTTGTCTAGTAGTTGGCTCAACCGATTAGTCATATCGACTATTCGATCGGTGTGACTATTTGGTCGAGCCAACTACTAGACAACTAGAGGGTTATTCCTTCGACTGATACAGATTGTTCTTTATTTAATGATCACCGAATAACGACTTTTGCTATAAGGATCTGATCTATCCATGAAGTCATTGACATCATCATTTATCAATTGAGTAAATCGTTAGATTAGATCGCTGTCATGGTAGTCAACTGAATATATTGAGTTGTCGATCTGACTATGATGTGGGGGGGGGGATGTCCCAGACTAAATAAACATCTATTTATCTTGTAGTTGGCTCCGTCGAAATAGTTTGACGACTATTCGACTGATTGTTGGAGTTTTTTATTTTTTATTTCTAATTCTTAGCGGCTACCATTTATTATGCCATCGATAAAAATGTCAAAATTCAATATATACATCTTGTTGATTGGTACTTTTATCTTGGATTCTTGTTAGTTGATGACCATATATGTATAAAAATATAAGACTATATTTATTAGAAATAAATTTTATATTTAATATCATAAAAAAATGCAAAATCGAATTATCCCGAATAGTTACTCGAATGCCGGTTATTCGTTATTCAGTAATTCCTACAACTAAATATCGAATACCGACTTCTGTATTCGACCTTACTTTATAAAGAATAAGACAACCATCACATCATCACAAATCTTGAACAAGTAGGTGAAATTTGTCAGATCAATTTAACTTTCCTTGTCTCGTCCCTCCACAACATGCTTCATCCTCAGTGTAGTATTGTAGCGGATGTGGACCAGGTCATTTGACTTTTCTTGACCTAATTTGTTTCATCTTTTCAAATGGAACAAGTTAAATGTGCTCTAATTTCTCTCACAACCTCCCGTAGATGACGTTTGTGATAAATCTTAACTTTTTTCAAATGTGGAGCATCCACACCATAGAACTCTAAAACCCTGTGGATGAGGATTACATAACAATCCTCAACATGACTCCTAAACGTAGAAGAGTTACGGATAGAAATAACTATCAATGGCTATATTAGTCCAACGAATGATATCGATTATTATTTATAAATGGTTATCGAATAACAACTTTGCAACACAGATTTGATTTGTCTATGAAGTCATTAATATCATCACCCATTTGTTGAGCAAATAGTTAGATTAGACCAGTGTTGTAGTAGTCAGCTGACGATACCGTATAGTCGGTATAGTTATGAGGTGGGGAGGGGGGTCCATGGCTGAATAAACCTCTAGTTGTCTAGTAGTTGGCCCAACCGAATAGTCACATCGACTATTCGATCGGTGTGACAATTCGTTCAGGCCAACTCCTAGACAACTAGAGGTTTATACCTCTGACTAATACAGATTGTTCTTTATTTAATGATTATCCAATAACGACTTCTGTAATAAGGATATGATCTATCCATGAAGTATGACATCATCACATATCTATTGAGTAAATTGTTAGATTAGACCACTGTCGTAGTAGTCAATTGACTATATCGAGTTGTCGATCTGACTATGCGATGGTGGGGGTCCCATACTAAATAAACATATAGTTATCTTGTAGTTGGCCCGATCGAAATAGTTTGATCGACTATTCGACTGAATATTGGATTTTTTTATTTTTTATTTCTAATTCTTAACGGCTACCATTTATTATGCCATTGATAGAAATGCCAAAATTC
Organism: Ottelia alismoides; assembly: GCA_037367405.1. Classification (NCBI taxonomy): domain Eukaryota; kingdom Viridiplantae; phylum Streptophyta; class Magnoliopsida; order Alismatales; family Hydrocharitaceae; genus Ottelia; species Ottelia alismoides. The sequence continues at coordinate 154,826 of JAZKJV010001523.1, read as the reverse complement.
AATGTATACATCTTGTTGATTGGTACTTTTATCTTGGATTCTTGTTAATTGATGACCATATATGTATAAAAAATATATTTATTAGAAATAATTTTTTATATTTAATATAATAAAAAAAATACAAGATCGAATAATCCCGAATAGTTGTTCGAGTATCGGTTATTCTTTATTCAATAATCCCCCTGACTAAATATCGAATACTGACTTCTGTATTCGATCTTACTTCTTTATCAAGAACAAGACAACCATCACATCATCACAAATCTTGAACAAATAGGTGAAATCTGTCAGATCCATTTAACTTTCCTTGTCTCATCCTTCCATAGCATGCTTCATCGTCAGTGTAGTATTGCAGTGGATGTGGTCCGAGTCATTTGGCTTTTCATGACCTAATTTGTTTCATCTTTTCAAATGGAACATGTTAAATGTGCTCTAATTTCTCTCGCAACCTCCCGTAGATGATGTTTGTGATAAATCTTTAATCTCAACTTTTTTCAAATGTGGAGCTTCCACACCACATAACTCTAAAGCCCTATGGATGAGGATTATATAACAATCCTCAATATGACTTGATTCCTTCACAGATTTCCAGAAAACGGTGGATGGAACGCTGGTGGAGAGCGAAGGCGAAAGGGGGTGGGTCGTCCGAAAGCTCGGGAAACAAGATGGATAGCTCGGCGGCTGCAACTGGAGGTGCTCTATTGGGTCAGGAAGATGCGAAGGAGAAGGCGGTCGATCTCGGGGTCGTGGCTGGGTCTCCGATGCGCGCGGAGGGCGGCGAGGAGAGGAGGGAGGTGGCTGGTGAATGGGTGCAGGTCTCTCACAAGAAGCCTGGGAAACACTACTTTAGGTGTGGTGAGCATGGTCATGTTGCTTCGTTTTGTCAGCTTCCCGGTAGATGTTATAGTTGTGGGAAGGTTGGTCACCGGGAAGCCTCGTGCTGGTTCGCTGGACGTGGCAACCCTTCCTACAGGATGGCAAGCAAGTCGGGGAGTCGTGGGGGCATGCAAGCCTCGCGGGTGATGGGTCGGTGTCGATCCCTACGAGGGGGGTGCGCTCTTATGCGCAGGTGGTGGAGGGGCCTCCCGCTGTGTCTTCGTCGTCTGGCGATGGAATGGGCGACGCGGGTATCGGTGTGGATGGCAGTGCTGCAACAATGGGGATGGAACTTGTGGGGGAAGAATCCTCTTTGGTAGATGGTCTGCATGGGAAAGGTTTGCATGGCGCGAACAGGTGCTTGGCGGTTGTGGGGCTTGCCCGTCGGAGTTGCATCGATTGGGCTGGTGTAAGGTCTCATATTCTTGGCTTTCTGGGCCCTTTCTTCGCTGGGGGCGTTCAAGTCTTAGATGCTACTCGTTGCTGTGTTCGTGGCCTTTCCCCGGAGCAACGGGAAAGGCTTATTCGGAATGGTGCTACTGAAGATATTATTTGGAGGATGTTTCGCGTTGCAGATGGTGCCTTCTCCGACGCTGAGGTGTGTGTTGAGGAAGTTCGAGGAGTTCCTTTTCTCTCTAGGACTGTTCCCTGCCTTCGCAAGGCCTTCCGGCGGTGAGGGGAAGTTCTCGCGATTGTGGACGACGGTCTTAAGCCGGGAGCGGACTGGAGGGTCACTCGTGTTCTATTGGAGTGCAGCACGAGCTTCCTTAATGATGCGGTTGGCAAGCTCTTCTTCGGGTCCTTGAAGATCGGACGATGGCGTTTTAGGGTGGAGCTTTCTATCATCGCGCCGCCGCCTCAGTCGGAGGGGGCGGTTGATCGGGCGGGCATCCTTTCCGGCCCGGTGGGCTCGGGAGTTGGGGATGTCGCCTCGTCTTCTGGCTGCCAGGTGGCGCCGCTTGGGGGAACTTACGAAGCGTCGCCCTCTGTGGTGGACTTCTCACGCCCCTTCGGGGTGCAACATCGGATGTCGCGCTTTGCCTCCGCAAGAGATGGTTTCGTTGATATGGGGGTGCCCGGGGATGATTCGTTTCCTGAACCTCGAACGTGGCTGTCGGCTAGTGCTGTACGATTTTGCTTCTTGGGTCATTTATCGGGCCAGGCGGCGATGGACTTTGGCGGGTCTATTCATTTTGGACCTCATCTGGGGTTGGGGATGCCCTGTGATCCGATTAACTTGCCTGTATCGGATTCAGGTGTGGCTCGCAGGATTCAGATTGTGGACATCGGATCCCACTCGGATATGGATGCGCAGTGCTCGAGCTCGCTTGCTGCGACAGTTAACAGATCCCCCGTGCCCGCGGTGAGGATCCCTTCTGATTGCCCCTCGGGGGTTCCTTCAGACGTGGATGCTGCTGTTGATGTGGGGAGCCTCCCCGACAGGCGTTTGGGGAAAAGATATCGGAGACGTAATCGATCGCGGCAGGGATCCTTGGTGAAGCATTCTTGTGCGACTTTGAGGGACAATGTGGCGGAGGCAGCTGGTCTCAGCCTTATTGGGGGTACTGCTGATGTGTCTTAATGAAAGTTCTCTCCTGTAACGTTAGGGGACTCGAGGAGGCCGACAAGAGACGATCTTTGGGCTCTAGATTCTCTGATTGGGGCTGTGATATTGTTTTTATTCAAGAAACGAAATTGAGGGGGGTTGATGATACCCTTTGGCGCTCTTTTGGTGCGGGTGCTCTGGACAAATTTCGGGCGGTGGATGCGGTTGGGTCGGCGGGAGGCTTCTTAATTGCGTGGCGTTCTACGACGTTCTCCTTCAGCTCTGTATTGGCGAGAAGACATGTTATCTGTGGTCCTGAACCGTGGTGATACTGACTTGCCTATCGCTTTCTCTTGTATTTATGCCCCATGTTGCCACATTATGAGGAAGGAGTTGTGGGATGATGTTCGTACTGCAGCTACTGCTTTTGAGGGGTTTCCCTGGCTTTTGGGGGGAGACTTCAATGTTACGCTGCACTCTTCTGATCGCCCCGGGGGCAGAGGGGGCCAGGACCCGGGGTCCCTTGATTTTGTTGAGATTCTGGATGAGCTAGCTCTGGAAGGTATGGTGCCTGATGATATCTCTTACACTTGGCGGAACAACTCTACCCGTTCTAGGATTGATCGGTTCTTGGCTTCTGGGAAGCTTTTGGAATGCTTCCCTCTCTGTTCGGTTTCCCCTCGCCCCCGATCTTTTTCTGACCACTCGCCTATTGTCTGGGATTGTGGTGAGGGCCAACAGCTGGGGGGGGGGCTCTTTCGCTACGAGAAGTGTTGGCTCCAGGAGGCTAATTTCAAGGAGGTGGTGATGACGCACTGGAATCTATCGTCCTTTATGGGGTATGCGGCTTATAGGCTTGATCAAAAGCTCGCCTCGTTGCGCAAGGTCCTTGCGCTATTCAAGGAGTCGAGATTGGCGAGAAGTGCCGCCAGGGCTGCTGCGGAGGACGTCATCACGATCCTGGATCGTGTTGAGAATGAGAGGGAACTCCTGCCTGAGGAACTTCGTCAGCACTTATCTGCGTAAAAGCAGGTCGCGGCGGAGGACAAGAAGCAGGCTATTGAATTGCGTCAGTGGTCCAGAATGATCTGGATCAAAGAAGGGGATGCTAATACGACATTCTTTCATCGAGTGGCTAGTAGTAGGAAGCGATCCAACGCGATGTGATCGGTTTCCATCAATGGTGTGCGCTTTAATGGGGAGAGGGAGACGGGGGTCGCCATCATTGATCATTTCAAGTGCTTCTCGGCGAGTCGCTCTCCGAGAAGGTGGCGTTGGCTGGGCCTTGGGGTGCCGTCCATTTCGGCCTCGGACTGTGAGTTCTTGACTCATCCGTTCTCGTCGGAGGAAATTAAGGAGGCCGTTGGGACTTGAACGAGGATGGGTCCCCGGGCCCTGACGGTTTCTCGGTGGCGTTTTATCGTGACTTTTGGGAGGTGGTGGCCCCTGATGTTCTGGAGGTTGTGTCCGAGTTCTGCAATGGGAATTCTGGTTTTGATCGGATTAATAGGGCCATCATTGTTTTGATCCTTAAATCCACGACGGCTCAGCGTATCGAGGACTTCCGTCCTATTTCGATCTCTAACGGCATTTATGTTATCGTTGCTAAGGTCTTAGCACGTCGGCTTGCTCGTGTCCTGGACTCAATTGTTTCTTCGGCCCAGGCTGCTTTCATTAGGGACATGCAGATATCGGACTGCATTGCGGTGGCATCTGAGTTGGTTGCAGATTGGAAGAAGTCGTGTAAAAAGGGGGTGCTATGGAAGATCGACTTTGCCAAGGCGTATGACTTCATGGAGTGGCGCTTCTTGTGGTCGGTCTTGCATAGGCGCGGGTTCCCTGAGATATGGATTGCATGGATGCAGAGGTGTGTGACCACCGTATCGCTCTCTGTTTTGGTAAATGGTCGGCCGGTTGGGGGCTTCTTTTAGCCGAGAAGGGGGGTGCGCCAGGGGTGTCCCCTCGCTCCCCTTCTCTTTGTTTTGGCTGCGGACGTCTTGGCGCGTATGGTTGATCGTGCGATCGACGCCGGGCTTTCGAATGGTTATTCTAAGGGCACCCTGCGCGTGCCCTTGCTCCAATTTGCGGATGATACCATTTGCTTCATCGAGGGAGGCCCCTCCGAGGTCTCTGGTATGACGGTGACTCTGGAACTGTTTAGCGAATTATCGGGGCTGTTTATGAATGGCAGCAAGTCCAAGGTGATACCCTTTGGGATGTCGCAGGCGGAGGCGGTGGATTGCGTCCGGATCTTAGGGACTACTCCGGGTGACCTTCCAATTGACTACCTTGGCTTGCCACTGATGGTTGTCGAGAGAGTGGAATTGCGACTTGCTGGATGGCGTGCGGCTTTGCTTTCAAGAGGGGGTCGTCTTATTCTTATCAAGGCGGTGCTTTCTTTAATCCTGGTATTCTTTCTAATCGCCGCATGCCGAAGGGGATTCACTTGCGTCTGGAGCGTTGTATGCGAAGTTTCCTATGGGGGAGGAAGGGGGAGGGGGTGCATCTTATGGCGTGGGATGAGGTTACTAGGGGCAAGCGGGAAGGTGGCTTGGGTGTGCGGAGGCTGGAGGTTGTCAATGATGCTCTTCTCCTCAAGTGGGTGAGCAGAATTTGGGGCCATGGTGACAACTTTTTCATTTCTATTTTGAGGGAGTTTCTTGGGGAAGGAAGGTTGGGGCTGGTGCGGGGGGGCGTGGTCGGTGTTCATACTCCGTTTTGGCGGAGCGTGCTGGATGTTTTTGCTAGGAATGTAACCCTCTTTCGGCCGGTGCTGGGGAAGGGGGAATCTTTTAAATTTTGGCTTGACGATTGGATGGGTAGGGGAGCCTTGAATGAGTGTTTCCCTCGCTTGTTTGCTCTGGCAGCCGACAAAGAGGCCTCCGTGGCCTCCTGCTGGGTTGATGGTTGCTGGTGCCCGCGTTTCCTGGCGAATTTGTCGGACCGGCGGATTGATGATTTCATATCACTTATGAATGCCATCTGTCACGCTGATCGGCCTAGTGATGGTCAGGATCACTGGGTCTGGAAGGATGGCACCTTCTCCACGAAGAAAGCTTATTGGGCTTTGGCTCCGCCAACGCCGGATGGGGCTGATCTACTGGTGCACGATACTAGGTTTTTTTGGAGCCTGAGGCTGCCTGAGCGCATTGGTTTCTTCCTTTGGCGTTTACACAGAAAGAGATTGCTGGCGCGTGATCGCTGCGTAGATTCATGGCTAATGTAGTCAATTCCTGTGTGCTTTGTGATTCGGCCGTGGAAACCATTGATTACATATTCTTTGGCTGCCCCATGGTTCGGGGGATTTGGGAGGATCTGGCTTGGGCGAGATCGGACGACCTGACGACCTTCTGGGATGCGCTGGTACTTAACAGGAACAGGGTTAGGAGAGACATCTTGATCTCGATTGCAAGGCTGTGGTCCATTTGGTTGGGGAGGAATGAGGCGCTCTTCTCCGGCCAACGCTTTTACATGGATAACGTTCTTCTTCGTTGTTCGCATCTTGTGGATGACTGGAGTGTGGTGTAGACCACACTTTGCTTTTGCTTGTGGTGGGGGTGGTGGTCCTTTTTTTGTATATTTGCTTTTACTGTCTTGTTCTGTCTTGTACGCTCTTTCCTTCTCTACTCTTCTTCTTCACTTTAACTTTTTAATATATTGGGGCGAACACCGTTAAGTGTCTCCCCCTTTTTTTGAGCCTAAAAAAATCCTCAATATGACTCCTAAACATAGAAGAGTTACATATAGATTATAGAAATAGCTATCAATGGCTATATTAAACCATCGAACGATATCGATTATTCTTTATTTAATGATTATCGAATAACAACTTTGCAACACAGATTTCTTCTGTTTATGAAGTCATTAATATCATCACCCATCTGTTGAGCAAATCGTTAGATTAGACCAGTGCCATAGTAGTTAGCTGACTATACCGTATAGTCGGTATGGCTATGAGGTGGGGAGGGGGTTTAGGACTGCATAAACCTCTAGTTGTCTAGTAGTTGGCCCAACCGATTGGTCAGATCGACTATTCGATTGTTGTGACTATTCGGTCGGGCCAACTACTAGACAACTAGAGGTTTATTCCTCTGACTGATACAGATTGTTCTTTATTTAATGATTACCGAATAACAACTTTTGCAATAAGGATATGATCTATCCATGAAGTCATTGACATCATCACATATATATTTAGTAAATTGTTAGATTAGACCACTGCCGTAGTAGTCAACTGACTATATTTCGAGTTGTCGATCTGACTATGCGGTGGGGGGGGGTCCAGAATAAATAAACATCTAGTTATCTTGTAGTTGGCCCGATCGAAATAGTTTGATCGACTATTCGGCTGATTGTTGGATTTTTTTTTATTTGTAATTCTTAACAGCTACAATTTATTTTGCCATCGATAGAAATGTCAAACTTCAATATATACATATTGTTGATTGGTACTTTTATCTTGGATTCTTATTAATTGATGACCATATATGTATAAAAATATAAGAATATATTTATTAAAAATAATTTTTATGTTTAATATAATAAAAAATACAAATCGAGTAATCCCGAATAGTTGTTCGAATACCGGTTATTCTTCATTCAGTAATCCCTCCGACTAAATATTGAATACCGACTTCTGTATTCGACCTTACTTCTTTATCAAGAACAAGACAACCATCGCTTCATCACAAATCTTCAACAAGTAGGTGAAAATTTGTCAGATACATTTAACTTTCCTTGTCTTATCCTTCCGTAGCATGCTTCATCGTCATTGTAGTATTGTAGTGGATGTGGATCGAGTCATTTGACCTTTTTTGACCTAATTTGTTTCATCTTTTCAAATGGAACAAGTTAAATGTGCTCAAATTTCTCTCACAACCTCCCGTAGATGATTTGTGATAAATCTTTAATCTCAATGTTTTTTCAAATGTGGATCATCCACACCATAGAACATATGCCATTCAACTGAAAAAATAGCATGTAGTAATTTCGATGCTATAGTAATTACAATGCCATTCATTGTAGTAATTAGAATGACTATACCGTATAGTTGGTATGGCCATGGCCTTAAATGTCGGCGAAATTCGACCGAAATTCGGTCGAATTTCGGTTTCGGTCCATAGCCGATATCGATACATACTGGTATATCTTTTTCCAGGATATCGACATATATCGGCCGAAATATGACCGAAATTCGGTCATGTCGACACCTTTCGGCCGAAATGACCGAAACTTGGAATATATGCACATGCAATCCTCGAATTTCGGCCGAAATTTGGTCCTTGTCGGCCACTTTTGGCCAAAATGGAAAAACAAAGTGCTGAAATGACTAAATTAAAATATGAAATGACTAAAGTTGGCTAGATTCTTTGAAATTTGGACTCACTAGGACACCTAGCTAGTATTTTAGACTCTAAAATACTAGCTAGGTGTCCTAGTGAGTCCAAATTTCAAAGAATCTAGCCAACTTTAGTCATTTCATATTTTAATTTAGACACCTATAAAGAAGAGCTAGCTATATTATATGGATTTCATTCATATTATATTGGTTGTAGGCCCTTCATAAAGATTCTTTGGAGGCCTATAAATGGTGGCATCCATTGCACCATTTCACCACACACACAACACAACACAACTCACAAGCCTTCTTGCTCTCTTGCTCTCTCGTGTTTGTAAGTACTTTCCTTATAGTTTTGTTGGTAGCTAAGATTAATTCTCATTTTGTCACTGCTCTAAATATGAGTTGATTTTCGTTTTCGATGCTGAAGATATACATTACCGGTAATGATACATAATTGCCGGTAATGTGATCATTTTGTCACTGTTAATGATCGAGGATGATCGATAATGATCGGTGGGCCTCTACCGATCATTACCGGTAATGATCGAGGATGATCGATAATGATCGGTGGGCCTCTACCGATCATTACCGGTAATGATCGAGGATGATCGATAATGATCGGTGGGCCTCTACCGATCATTACCGGTAATGAGCGAGGATGATCGATAATGATCGGTGGGCCTCTACCGATCATTACCGGTAATGATCGAGGATGATCGATAATGATCGGTGGGCCTCTACCGATCATTACCGGTAATGATCGAGGATGATCGATAATGATCGGTGGCGCCTCTACCGATCATTGCCGGTACTGATCGAGAATGATCGAGAATGATCGGGTTGCCTCTACCGAACATTACCGATAATGATTGATAATGATCGACGTTGATCGATGATGATCGGGAATGAGCAGGGAGCCTCCACCGATCACTACCGGAAATGATCGGGGATGCTCGGGAATGAACGGTAACGATCGAGGATGATCGGAAATGATCATAATATATTACATATCAATTTTTTCATGCTCTTATCTTCATAATATCATAATATATTACATTGTTAATTTGTTAATGCTCAAGAGGTGAAGATAATGGCTTACGTGGGAGCATAATATCATAATATCATAATATCATAATATCATAATATATGACATGGGAGGATTACGTGGAATATAGGGACACCATCAGGTCACGTTATGGAGGAAGGGATCATACAGGATACATGGATCCACCTCGGAATTCTTGGTTTGGATGATTAAATGCCATTCCTACTCTCCCAGATAAATAAATGTGGTACTAGACTACTAGTAGTAGTAAGATAGTGCATCTGTCTATGCACATTATGTGATTGGAATTTCATGTGTCATGTTACGTAGTTTTGTGGTTGTGGACTTGTATAATAATAATATGAATATATGATATTTCAATTTGAAAGGCATCTATGCATATAAAATCATTTCTTTTCTTTACTTCTTCAAAATTAATATTATCATATGTTCCAAAATTTGATTCCAGCCAATCACCGATATGGTGACCGAAACCGATATTTCAGGCCTTGATCATGAAAACATCTTATTATTATAGTAAAAACTTGTATTTTTATCTCAAAGAATGCTTGACCAACATCAGAAATCTTAATTTTATAAAAAATTGAGATTTCAAGTCATTTCCAGAATTTCCGGCCATTTCACCGAAATTCCAGCCAGTCTCCGAAATGGTGATCGAAACCGATATTTAAGGCCATCATGAAAACAACTTATTATTATAATCAAAATGTGTATTTCTAACTCATTTAATGATTTACCAACATCAGAAATCCTAATTTCGTAAAAAAATTGAGATTTCAAGTCATTTCCAGAATTTCCGACCATTTCACCGAAATTCCACCGAAATTCCACCGAAATTCCTTTTCCGGGGTTACCGAAACGAAACCGAAATCCGACATTTGAGGCCTTGCTCAGCAGTAAACCCTGGTGACTTCTGCATGTAGACTTCCTCCTGCAAATCTCCATACAAGAATGCATTCTGGACATCAAGTTGAGATATAATCCAGTCACGTACCACAACAACTAATAAAAGAATGCGAAGAGTAGAATGACGAGCCATTGGAGAAAATGTATCCATATAGTCCATGCCATAGGTTTGTGTGAAGCCTCTCGCGACCAGTCGTGCTTTGTATCGATCTAGAAGAGATGAGCCTAGGGTTAGGGTTAGACCCTTGGCTCTGATACCATGTTGGAGAAAACTGAGTAAATCAATTATTCCAAGGAACCCTAGACTCTCTTATATAGAGAGAGGCTTCATGGGTAAAGCACATAAGAGTCCAGGAAATAAACAGAAATTAAGAAATGATACACAACATAATAACATACAAGGTTCAGGAAAGCGGTATGCGTATGCGTTCGGATTGGTCACCGAATACTGATTAAGCGGTATGCGGGGGCATATGCGGGGTATATGTGGTTCTAAGCGGTTTTTCTAATTTTTAACTTTAAAAAAGAAAAATATCTATGAATAACATTACCATTGAAATTATGTATCTAAGTGGAGTTAAAGAAGATCTAAGAAAAACGATTCACATTAGATGGGTGTGCATATATACTTTTAATTGCCTCATATTTAATTACAAAAAAAATATTTACCATAAAAACTTTACATTATATGATTAGTAATAACAAAACTTCAATACACATACATGCACTACATGAGCAAAACCTCAATCGGCATATATAAAAAATATTCGACAATACATTGCATATACTCGTTAAAATAATACATGAGAAAAACATAAAACATTGCATATACATAATGCTATAATGCATTGCAATTGTATAGAAATGCATGTTATATTCTAACAATTGAATGAAGAGACAGAGTTACAGAATTAAGGACCTGAATGAGAAGATTGAAAAGTTGGAGCTGCTGGAGCAATATGCGGGGCATATGCGGGGCTTATGCGGGCCGCATATGCGGGGAGGGCGCATAATGCACTGAATCAAGTAATCGGTGCGGTCTGCACGCCGCACGGGCATATGCGACCGCATATGCGGCTTGTGCGACCGATTTAGTGAAACACTGATAACACAAGTCTCTACAACAGTAGATGGCATGTGGTTCACTAAGTAATAAGTAGTGAGAACCGCATCAATCCAAACGAATGAGGAGCTCGACTCTGAATCAAAGAGTCCTCGTGACATCCAGAAGATGACGATGTTTGCGTTCATCAGCATCATTTTGCTGGGAAGTGTAAGCACACGAGGTCTGATGAACAACATTAACGGAATCGAGAAAGGCAGACAAATGTAAAGTAGAGAGTTCTAAGGCATTATCAGCGTGAATAAATTTCACATTAGCAGGAAAATATTCTTGATTTCAGTATGATAAGATTTAATAATGTGACTAGCCTCAGACTTATTCTTTAACAGAAAAAAACAAGATAATCTAGAGAAATCATCCACAACAACCATGTAGACCGATGCCCACGGTGATTCGGAATACGACTAGGACCTCATATGTCAAAATGAAGTAATTCAAATAGATGAGTACTGTGACGACTTCGACGACTCGGAAAAGAGGAACGATTGTGTTTCTCAAGCTGACACGCCTCACTCACACTCCAAGGTAGTACGAGTAGACATCTGTGGGAGAACATGACACAACTCCTGTAGAGGAAGGTGCCCAAATCGAAGAGGCCATATGAAAAGAGACACATATTCAAAAGGAATAGTAGCGACACCAACATACGGAGGTTGAACAAGTCTGTAAAGCCCTCTCTGTTCACGACCACTTCCAATCACCTTGCCCATGAGTTTGTTCTGAAACACAAGAGAGGATGGATAAAATATGGCACACCGATGTAAATCTTTTATAATATGGCTAATAGACAAAAGATTTATCTGAAATGCTGGAGCATGTAAAACATTCTGCAGACGCATCAAGGGAGTAAGAACAATCTCCCCCTTACCAACAATGGGTAGATGATCTTCATTAACAATCACAACTGATCTACCAGGAGGAATAGACCTGTAGGAAGTAAATTGTGCTCGATCCCACACATATGATGAGATGCTTCAGAGTCCATAATCCAATCAGACAAATCTAAACTGCTACTACTTGTAAGTGCAAAAGCAGTACCTGACGAACTCGAAGATGCTCTGGTAGCGCGTACGACATCTGAAGATCCTGCAGTCGAAGTGGTAGGAGTAGTCATAATCTCTCTCAGCTTGGAACAATATCATCAAATCATGCATCATGAGCATGAGCAGAAGTAGGCTCAGTCTGCTCAGTTACACGAGAAGACACAAGATAGCCATACTTATGATAGCATGTCTCCTCAGAATGAAACTGTGCAAACGCTCAAACATGCCTCTAAAATGCAAGAAGTGTGCATGAAGAGGTTGGCCATTCCGCTTGGTCAAAAAATATCAAACTGCAACTGTAGGATTTTGCTTTCATTCTTTGCTTGCCCATATGTGTTTGCTAGAATGTCTCACATAGCCTTTGTGGTGGGTTGATTGACAATATCATTAGCAATCTCCATGGTGAGCGTCTCGGAGAGCCAAATGCAAGCATAAGTATCATCTTGCTTCCAAGAAGCATTAGCCCCAGTCTTGTCCTCCGGCTCTGGATCTGTTAGCATGTGCTCCTTGTTATGGCACTGCATCAGGGTGCGAAACTGCATGGACAACAACTCGTAGTTGGTCCCATTCATCTTCACGATTAGAGACGGGTCCTTGAAGGCACCAGGCGATAACAAAAATCACCCTTGATTTCTGACATTTTAGTAAGAATGCCAATAATTGGAACAAAATTGAGGAGTAGACTGCTCTGAATGAGTCTATATAATCACATATAGATGATTGATTGTATCTGTAGACTCATACAACCATCCTCATCTCTTGTTGTTGGTGTAGGCTAGTGTCTCCACGGGCAGCGATGCGCGTTGATGCACATAATATGCACATAGATGCATGTAGGATGCACGCAAGGTGCATGCAGGATACACGCGGCTGCATTGGCACAACTGTACGCATGGCACGAAGGCACATGGCGCAGCTGTGCAGGGCACATATGTATGCAGGACACATGTGCGCAGGAGATGCATGCGCAGATGTGCACAGAGGCACGTGTGCGCAAGCATAGGGGTGTGGCGCGCATGCGATGTCACACAAGGCATATGTGGTGCGCAGGCGATGCCGCGTTGGCTGGCGGTGCGCACGGGGGGGGGGGGGGGTAGGGGTTAGTGTGGGATAATACAGGAACCCCGGTCTAGACCGTTGCTCCGATACCATGTTGGAATTGTTATTCATAAGACCTTATGGCTCTCTTATATGAGAAAAACTCTTGGGTAAATAGAAGAAAAAATACATGAAGAAAAGAAATAGAAAAATAGCACCAAAGATATATAATAATCTCAACAAAATATGAAGACTTGATGTGTCGTTTGTTGAGGAAGGTTTATGGTGTGACCATGTCGTTAGGGATGACACCATGCCAATTGCTTTTGTCAATGTGTAAGGGGATTACCGCGGTTGTTTCGGAGATCACTGTTAAATTGAGACTGGTGTTGGGGGATGGAGCTAGTTTTTGATTTTGGAGAGACGATTGGTCGGGGGATGGGATCGATACCTGCGACTCATGAGGTTGTCCGAGGATATGGAGCTGAGGGTCCAACAGTTGTGGGACCATGGGATGTGGTCTTCGGTGTTTGCGTCACCCTTATCGGATCGGAGGGTCGAGAAGTCCTTGGCTATGCACGAAGGAGTCGGAGCCCTTAAGGGTCCGACTTTGTGCATGGATCATTATACCTGCAGAGACAACAAGTTCACGATGAGGAATGCTTACCGGTTTTTGGTCGAGGACGAGATGGGGGGTATATGAAGAGATTAGAGTGGACATATCGCTGATTTTGACAGCGTTGGTGCCGAATCGGATTAAGATCTTCCTATGGATGTTTAGACTTGGGAGGATTCTAACCAAGGTTTGCCGGGAGCGGATGTGTGGAATTGAGGATGTTACTTGTGATAGATGTGGTTGGTGGTGGAAGACATTGATCATTGTTCTTCTCTTGTCCGTGCTCGACAGAGGTGTGGAGCTCGACCGACATCACGTGGCTTCCGCGGTTTGATTGCTGCGCCTTTTGAAGGGATGCCAGATCGATCTGCGGCTTTGGACGTGAGGACAACTCATTCCCCTTTGCTTTGGCTTGGTTGATCTAGTGTGCCTGGAATAAGGTCAATTTCAGGGGGCAAATATTTAATGTGAAATTGTGCTCGAGCTTGGTAGGGCATTGTGTGTATCTTGGCATATGTAGTATGGTTTAACATGTAACACGGATCACATCATTGGAAATATCATTAGCAGTAACATCCTGAAGATGGCTGAAGTGAAGGGAGCTTGGACGAAAGTGGAGAACGGGCGACAACGAGGCTATGCCTCTCCAGGAGTCAGCGCGAGATCTGGCATAGGCGTCACGACGCCAGGCACATGCTACGTGCAGGGGTTCCATGGAAGGTGCCTTCGTTGTGGAGGCTGGGGTCCACAGTGCAAAAGGATGCCGGGATTCGATGTGTTGCTTTGTGTGTAGAGGCAACGAACACCATAGCTTCTGTTGTGTGCAGAAGCGTTTGCTTGGAGCAGAGGTGGTCGACACCGACGCGAGTGGGGGAGGAAGGGCGAAATCTGGATGACGTGATGGAGGACATCGGTGTCGCGATAGGGATCGATTTCAGGGGTGATGTGGTTCAGCTAGCGGGATCACTAGTGTGCGCTTGTGGTCTCTCTCCAGTGGAGGCTCAAAAGCTCCTCGACTTCTTGCGTCGGGCTGTGGTATAGATCCATTGGAGGGCTTTGCTGCTGCGAGATGGTGGGCTATGATTCGCAGTAGAAGGAGATGCTATTTTCGATCCGAGGGGTTCCGCTTGTGTGCGGTGTCTTGAGGCGGTTCGTGGCATGTTGAGGCTGTTGTTGAGGGTCACGACGATCGTCTCCAATGGCCTTCACTATGGCCAGTTGCCTTGGATGTTAGTGAAGGGAGTTGGGTTGGAGCGTCATTCGCCCGCATTTCGTAAGTCGGCATTCAGGGATGGTGTTTTCTGCATGGAGGTGTGCAATGACGGGCCTGCTGGATGGAGCAGGTCGGAGCTGACTGATGGCGGAGGGGTCCTCGTCGAGGAAGAAGGCGATGGAAAGGGAAGGGCCTGCTCTTGGGTCTTTCAAAAATGCTGTCCCTTTTTGGAAAAGGAGAAGCCTTGAAGTTCAAGCCAGGGCTCGGGGATCAAGGACCATGTTATAGGGGATTGGGCATCGTTTGCTGAAGTGGTTGGGTTGGCAGACTGGGTCGTGGGGTAGGTTGGATCCCCGAAGGTGCCTTTCGGGTCCAGATGACGAGTCCACCACTTCGATGTGGAGCAGACGTCAGGGGAATTTCAAGCGGCGATACACAATGGGTGGTTTGAAGGAGAGGAGGCATCGTGCGGAGGTTTACTGGATGTCTGAAGGGCTCGATGGGTGTTTTCGCCGGAAGAAGAGGTGCCATTGCGCAACAAACAGCGGAAGGGGGCGGTGTTGGCAGGGATCTTGGGAGTGGCAGATGCCCTGGGGAAAGAGGAAGGGGAGTGCGTGGGGGGCTTGGTGGTGGTGGGAGTGAAGGGCAGTACTTGAGGGGCTGGGAGAGGGAGGTTTTGAGGTGCATCGGTGTGGTGCCACCTAAGGGAGTTCAACAATTTTCCAATGAAGTTTATCTCTTGGAATGCTAGGGGTTTGGGGCAGCAGAGAAAAGGATGGCGGCAAGACAAATGTTGAGGGACCAAACGTGGACATGGCGATGATGCAAGAAACTAAAATCTCACGAGAGATGGAGGGGCTGTGGGGTGAGGTCGGAGGAGGCAGGTTGGGGGAATTCAAAGCTATTACCTTTGGTGGGGTCCGCGGAGGGTTTGGTGACGGTCTGGGATGAAGATAAATTCATGTTGAAGGGGAAGAGGTGCGGGGTCAACATTTGTTATCGGTCTTGCTGCAGTGGAAGGCAGATGGGGCGAGGGTTTGTAGCAAAGAACATATCAAAATTGTCTTGGACTCTCTTGAAGTGACCGTCATAAATGACATCTGATATCATTTGTTTTTTTACGCCTTTCTATAAGCACCTGCGGTATACCAAATTCTTCCACTGGGAAAGTGTTCCCAACCAAGCGATCCTCGAAATATTTTAACGTTCATTTTGAGCATGCTTTTTCAACGACCATGAGAAATCCCTAGGAAAGTATATTACATCACGTTTAATTGCACAAGAATAAAGCAATATGTTATTGGCCCTTGCTGTTTATTCTTCCTTGCAGTTCTACTTCTTATTCAATTAATTTTGCAATCTTGAATTCTTGTTGAGGATGTTCGTTCATTTTTGGTGGTTTTTCATTCATTTGCACCGTATAAAAACAATTAATGTTGGCTCCTATTGTCCGTTCTTGACTGTAATTCCACCGTTCGTTACCCATCTTGCAAATTGAGTTCTCGTTGAAAAACTGTAGTTGTCTTTGTATCGATTCTTCATTGCTTGTGATGTTAATATAAAATTGATTTTTCTCCCTCAAAAATAGATAGTATGGTTCTCTGCTTCTTGAAAGAACATATTATCGATGCTGATGATATAATTAATGTGGAACATGTATTTCTCTTGGAATATCTCGTTCTCCAAAAGGTAGCTGGGTAGAGTGCACATCCATTTATCATTGCATCCCAGTTATTCACGTACAACATTTTTTTGTGATGTAGACACAAGATGTGAACTGGTTAGGAATGTGAATGGATCTTATCGGGTAAAGATACTTGCCAATGCTACTAAAAAGATAGCTGATCTGAGGAGACCACTGGAAGCGTTAATGGAAGGAAAAACTATAAACAATCCAAGCTTGACGCCTGCGGTACTTGAACTGCTTCCATCCAAGGAGGGCCTTGATCTCATGATATCCGTAGGGCATAATACAGGAACCTACATTTCATATGACAGGCATAAAAGTATTTTGAAGATTTTTGGATGTAGAGACAAGGTTTGTGCAGCTGAAGAGACATTATGCCAGTCCCTCTTGACTCTTCATAAAAATAAGCTGCTTGAAATTCCTCTTAGAGGTAGCAGGCTTCCACCAAATTTGATGCAAGAAGTAATTAGAAGGTTTGGACCTGATCTCAGTGGCCTCAAGGAGAAGGTCCCAGAAGCAGAGTTTATCATAAGAAGCACCCGCAGGCAGATACTGTATGTGCAAAGGAGGTATTGAGCAGAAACAGAAGGCACAGAAAATAATCCATGAAGTGGCACAGTCTTTTTGCAGCTGGAGCCCACAAGTGCAATTATCTGAGGCTGAATGTGCTATTTGCTTGTGTGAGCTGGAGGATCCTTACAGGCTTGGAGCTTGTGGGCACACCTTCTGCAGGAATTGCTTATTAGAGCAGTGTGAATCTGCAATAAAATCCTATGATGGTTTCCCACTATGCTGCGCTCAAAATGGTTGCAATGCTGCTTTCTTACTGATGGACTTGCGGTTTCTGTTGAGTGGTGATAAATTAGAGGAGCTTTTTAGGGCATCGATGGGTGCATTTGTGGCATCAAGTGCGGGGGCTTACAGGTTCTGCCCATCTCCTGATTGTCCCTCGATCTACAAGGTAGCAAATGCCGAGGAATTATCAGAACCCTTTGTATGCGGGGCTTGCTCTGCGGTGACTTGCACTAAGTGCCATCTTGAGTACCATGATTTCCTCTCTTGTGATCTTTACAAGAAGTTCAAGGAGCACCCTGACTCCTCGCTTCTGGAGTGGCGCAAAGGGAAAGAGCATGTGAAGAACTGCCCTGTTTGTGGTTATACAATAGAGAAGGTTGATGGGTGTAACCACATTGCGTGCAAATGTGGGAAGCACATCTGCTGGGTTTGCTTACTAAGCTCTGACACTAGCGATGAATGCTATTCTCACTTGAGGTCGGTACACCAGGCTATCATATGAACTCCAAACTATCACCAACTAATTTACAGAATTAACATAGAGAATATATATGTATAGATCGTGTATATATTATCTATATGCATGTTTATATCATATAAGGTGTCTATTTTTCTTCGGAGGTCCATGCTTTTCCCTGTACATATTTATATAGTTCTGCAGATCCATAGGGAGTTGACTGTGTTATAGCTGGTGCAGGCTAATTTATGTCATGTCTGAGTATGCTGAATACATTATTTTATCAAAAGGTTTCTTTTCTTTAGATGAAAAAGTTCTATTGCGGCACTTGTATGCACTAAACAGCGTATAAACAAGGGGAACGACAATGCTGATCATGTCCAATAGGGATACTTTGCTGCATCTACACATCTATGTAAGGAGTATTGTAGAAGTCTTCAGAACAGGTATCTGTATCCAACAGCTATACCCACTCCGGCAAGTCCGAGAAAGAGGGTGAGAGCCATGTACCATGTAGCATCTGGCCCACCTTCCTCTTTGCCATCACCGGCCTTCTCTCGTTTCCTTGCACATGTTTCGATAATTTCCTTCTCCAGCATGGATATCTCTATCTCGAGCAATTTTATCCACTGACGGTTGGAGAAGTTCTTAAGAGACTCCTCCATCAGCAGGGTGCCCATCTTTTCACATCTTCTGCTCATAATCGAAGCTTTGCTCTCCGCCTCCCTTGCTCTTGTCTGGGACAGGTGCATGGCCCTCAGAAGGGCTGTGGTGTCTTCATGGCCAAGTCTGAGCTCGTCAACCCAAGGGCTGGTCACCTCTGTGCCAGATGAGAGATCTGATTTCAGGTAGTCCAACTCATCTGCTTTGCTACAGGTAGAGGGTATGTGAAACAGGAAATCACAAGAATTAGATCCATGTCCAGTACAAGATGAATCCTCGAAGGAAATAAGGAACTCACTCAGATGGAGCCTTGTGATTTCCCTTCTCATGCAGGATGTGAACTCTTAGAGGCGGGGAAGGTCGCAGTTCTGAAGGAGACTGGTCATTCTTTTCTGCGGTCTGATACGAATGTTCGGGAGTTGTGAATCTTGGGATTTTCTTGAAAGTTGGGTTTGGTTCCTCCAGAGATGAAGGGATGAAGCGTTAAGGAAGATGAGAAAAGGTGCCTTCCTTTTGGAATGGCGAGTATGAGAAGGGATGTTTTGAGGGCATGGGGATTGCGTGCAGCATAAAGGTAACCGCTGCCCGCTCTCTTCTTTCTTTAATGAGTGGCTTTTGGAAGCCTCTAAGGGCGGTTGCGTGGAATTCAGCAACTTTGTCAAGTTTGTTATTCTTGGCAATTTGGAATAAGAGATGGTTATTGTGAAATAGAGATGCTTATTGTTAAATTTGGAGTAGACTTGGAATAGATAATAATGATTAGGAATGAGGGAAAGTGGAATGGTTGCGGAATAAGAATGCTAGATTTTTAAAGAATAAAAATAAACTTAAACGGGAAAAATCTTAAGAAAGCTATTCATTTTCTCAAAAGTGATAATGCTTTTCCGTAATGATAAAACTTACATAAGTTACAAAAAGATTCGATAAAAAAAACTTAGATATATTGTAATGTTGTGTCTACGTTAACCTTTTAAAACAAAACTTCTACTTCATTGAGAAACGTCGAATTGACGTCCCCATTTTCAAATTATCTTAAAACTTATTTTCTTTTATTATTCAATTTTATATTTAAATTTAGCTGTTATGTTATTTTTTACTGTATAGAACATTGGTTGTTTCCGAAGATCCACGATCCCATGGCAGACCATGAATATAGATTGAGGGGAGAAACTTCTACGGTGCGTTCGGTTGGGAATAAGCAGAAATAAATATAGGAAGTACACTGCAATAAGGCATTGTTCTTGTTCGTCTAGAAGGATAGGAACAAAATGGAATAAACGTAGGTAAGGTGTAATAAGGAAATGAATAAAGGTGTAATAAGGAAATGAATAAGGGAAGGTAAGGTGTAATATAGATAGAGAGAGATGTGCAAGAGGAAATAGTTGTATAAGAAAGGAGAGGGAATGGGAAGGGAATAACACACTAATTCCTAGGGCTATTCCCCAAACAAACACCTCAGTGTAATAATATGAAAATTAATAATTTCGTGAATTCGTAAAGATTAAGAAAAAATGTAGAATTATGATATATTATTTTGTAAGAATTAAAACGTTAGGGAGGAGGGTTTTATGTGCTCGAGTCTACTAAAACATTGACAAATTATAAATAATTTATAAATGAAGATCAATATATTCATACAAATAAATTAATGAAATTCAAATTGTTAATTTGGCTAAATTATTGACCAGAGGACTTAGCTTTTATGAATCAATATTAGTTTAATACTTATTGCTTGTGTGTGCACAGGCGTGCGCGCGTGTGCGTGCAAGCATGCACATGCCTTTCAAATGAGATAGGTCTTTCACGAGATTTTAAATGTCACTGTAAATTTAGTGAAAATTACGTAACAGTTTTGTAAAAGTCTAAACCGCACATTGTAAAAAATAATTTTCAAAATATATCATTCATAATTAAATTAATATTTTCATCTAATATAATAGTAATTTCATAACTATATTTCACTATACATGTTATGTTAATATTTATTATTAAATTTATGAAATACAAAATTGTAAAGTGCATGGGAAAGGTGCCTAAATTGTGTGTGCGCGTGTACACGGGTGCATGTGCCTGTGTGCGCGCGCGTTCGCATGTGCGTGTGCGCGTGCGTGTATGTGTGTGCATGTATGCCTGTGTGCGTGCGCATGGGCTTATGTGGGCATGTATGTGTGCATGCACCTTTCAAATGAGGTGGGTCTTTCCTGAGATTGTAAATGCCACTGTCAACTTAAAAACTCTGTAACAATTTTGTGAAAGTTTAAACCACACATTGTAAAAAAATAATTTTGTAAAATATGACATTCATATTTAAATTAATATTTTTATCAAATGTAATAATAATTTCATAATTATAATTCACTGTACATGTTATGTTAATATTTATTATTAAATCCGTGGAATAAGAAATTATAAAATACATGAGAAAGATGCTTAATTTGACAGTGGCTTACCATATATATGTTAAAACCCCACCTCATTTGATACGGTTGCTGCACCTAGTGAGCATCCCCATCTCTCTCTCCCTCACACACTCTCTCCCTATATATATGGGTAAATTTTATATGCTACCAAAGGATAGCTGACTCAACTACTCTCTTTTTTTATTTTTTTTCATGGTATTTTTGAAAAACTTCTGGGTGGATTTAAATCACACATTGTTATGATGTTTTCATTCAAGATTCGACTCAATTCATGATTCTTATCCTATCCATCAAGCCCGCCAAAATTTGACGGTCTCAAAATTGTTGCTGTTGACTCCTTCCAGATGGACATGTTAGGAGTTCCTTCTTTTTATGAAATTTGAATGAGAACATTATGAAAATGTACGATTTAAATCTACCCAAGAGTTTTTAAAATATATTAAAAAAATTAAGGAAAAAGGGTGTGAGCTAGTTAGTTAATCCGTGGTAGCATATACATTTTACCCTATATGTATCGGGAAAAAGGAGAAATGGAAAAAAGGAGTACGCTCCATGGGAGCATGTAACTTACATGCTTCCACCATTTTCCCCTATTTTTTATTCTTTAAAGTGAAATTTAGGATAATTTATATGACCATATATTGCCATGAAGTCACTAAAAAAATCAGCTTAATTTGAGCCTTCTACCCCTCCATCAAAACTGTCAAATTTAACGATCTCAGAATTGCTGAAATTGACTGCCTCTAGATAGACATTTTAGGAATGTCTATTGCACACAAAATTTGATACACATATTCCACATATTATTCTAAGTAAATCTTCCAAAGTTTCATTTCAAACAAATAAAAAATTGAGGGAAAAAAGTGAGATCATGCTCTTATATGTTCTCAAGGAGCATACTCAGTTAAAACACAAATGCACATGCACACATACACACATAAATGAGTAATCAAGTGAAATGCGTCATATATAGATGGTGAGATAGTAATCTCAACCAATCATTTTACCATCATTAGTGACATGAAACCTTGGGGGATTTAGATCACAATGTACCGCAATGGTGTCATTCTTATTTCAACTTAATTTCATGATTATATCCCATCTATCAAGACTATCAAATTATAACAGTCTTAAAATGGTCGGAATCTTCAAATCAAGATGGACATGTTAGGAGTGTTTTTTTACATGAAATATGAAACACACGTTCCACTCTTTTTTTTATCTAAAATCCCCAAGGCTTCATGTTGTTAATGATGGTAAAATGAATGGTTAAGATTCCCATCTCACGATTTCATGAATGACCCATCTCATAAGACCGCTCCCTCTCTCTATATATATGTATGTATATGTATGTATGGAGAAACTTCAAATGAGGTGTGTCTCATCTCTTTTGTGGTGAGCCATCGATCTCAACCATCTTCAATCATGCGGTTGTAATTAATATCTTTTTAAGTTTATTATTTTAACATCTAAAAATCTATTTTTGTCATTTTGTACATTCTAAAAATAGGATGTGATGATTACCAATTTCATTCCACAACTAAAAACTTAATTTCTTTTCCTATTCGTGCAAGAAATGGAGGGGGAGGGGGGTTGAGAGGTCGTGGCTTCCCACTCTTCTCTCTCCCGACGAGTGCGACTCCCGTCAGATGGTGGTGTGCGAAGGCTCCCCCTCTTGATGGTGGTGAACAATGATGAAGCAGGTACGTGACGATGCCATGGATATAGACTTAGACCTTGTTTCTTCTTAAACTTATTTTAACTTGGAGGCTCGGGGGAGGAAGATGCAGAGGAGTTCGGTGGCACCATCTTCCTCCCTCTATGCAATGCCTCTCGGCTGTGGAGAAGGGGTTCGACGGTACCAACTTCTTCCTCCACGCAACGCCTTTAGGCCATAGAGAGGGGGCATGTAGGAGGAAGGCACATAGGAGGGGGCATGACGGAGGAGGGGTGTGGCAGAGAAGGGCCACTTAGATTTTTTCTTTACAAATCTCAATTTTTTTATAAATCTTAGAATGGTTTATACAAATATCAGATTTTATAATCTCAGGTCATTTTCTTACATGTTATCAATTTCTAACAGTTTACTTATTGCAGAACTCCACACAAATATTACAAAGTGATGAGAAACTTTAAAAAGGAATGCATAAAAATTACAAAGGAATGTGGAACCATTACAAAGATCCATACGAGTACATTTTTTGTTGCATAACACCATTTTTGCATTTATGACATTTACGTACACAGATCTACGAAAGGGTGCTCAATTTTTATAAAGGGGCGTGGAAAAATTATGAAGACCTAAACATGTTACATTTCACAATTAGTTTTTACAAAGGGACAAATCTCATTTAAAATAAGTGATATATTACAATTATGAATTCAATCTTTACAACATGGAAGGAAATATCGGCGATATATTGACGATATATCGCCGATATATCGATATCGACATGTGACCGATATGGGCACCGATATGGTGATATATCCCGATTTTCAAGCATTTTATTCACAAAGGCTCGTCGATATGGACGATATTTCGGTGGTATATCATCGATATATCGTCGAAATATCTTATCGATACGATATCAAAATGATATCGATATCGATACGGCCTTCCATGCTTTACAATGAAAACTAGAGATTTACAAAGGAAAAGACTCATTTTTCTTCAGAACTATTGAATGGTAATATAACTAAATTTAATAATCAATTCGTAAATGTCTTGTACAACTTCTAAATTATCGCGTTGGAATTTACAAATATATGCAAAAACCAAGTTTGTTGAGAACATTTGCGGCAATTAATAAATGGATGTATTAACAATAATGCCAAATCTAGTCAATACTAAAATAGTAATTTGATATCAATAAATGAAATTAGAATATAATGAAATCGGATGACAAATATACCCTTTGGATAAATTTTCATGCAATCATCCGATTGAGATCTAATAGATCCGATTGATAGTTCACTACAAAAGTGATGATATTACACCTCATTTGAAAGGGTCCATGTAGATTATATATAGACACACACAAACACATACAGACAATATATATACATATACATACATACATACATACATACATACATACATACATACATATATATACATATATATATATATACATATACATATACATATATATACATATACATATACATATATATATATATACATATACATATACATATATATATATATATATATAATATATATATATATATATATATGTCTGTGGAAAAAATGGGGCTGCCCCGTAGGGGCAGCCAACATGGCTGCCCCACCCCATTTTTCGTCAATTTTTTTCATTTTTTTGAAAAATAACACCATATATATTCATCCCTATATCCCTCCTATGTGCCATTCAAATTTCGTCAGAAACAGAGACTCCTACGGCCTCCATCGAGATGATGTCGATTAAAAAATTCTGTTACCGTTAAAAAATGACTGTCTGGATGGAGGCCGTATGAGTCTCTGTTTCTAACGAAATTCGAATGGTATATAGGAGGGATATAGGGATGAATATACATGGTGTTATTTTTCAAAAAAAATAAAAAAAATTCATCAAAATAAGATGGGGCAGCCACATATGACCCTGTATATATATATATATATATATATATATATAGAGAGAGAGAGAGAGAGAGAGAGAGTGAGAGAGGATGGGGAGTATGCACCCGGGTGCATGTAATTTTACATGCACCCGACCCTATAACTTCCACGTTTTTTTATTTTTTTGGAAAATATCATCATGTACATTCATCTATATATCTCTCCTATATGTTATTCCAATTTCATCAGAAACAGAGACTCATATGCCCTCCATCTAGAACATGTAATTTTAACGGTCTTAGAATTGCTGTAATCGACCAGTTCTGGATGGAGGGCATATGAGTCTCTAATTCTGACGAAATTGGAATGATACATACATACATACATACATACATACATACATACATAACATACATACATACATACATACATACATACATACATACATACATACATACATACATACATACATACATACATACATACATACATACATACATACATACATACATACATACATACATACATACATACATACATACATACATACATACATACATACATACATACATACATACATACATACATACAGACATACATACATACCGACATACATACATACATACAGACATACAGACATACATACATACAGACATACATACATACATACATACATACAGACATACATACATACATACATACATACATACATACATACATACATACATACATACATACATACAGACATACATACATACAGACATACATACATACAGACATACATACATACATACATACAGACATACATACAACATACAGACATACATACATACATACATACATACATACATACATACATACATATACATACATACATACATACATACATACATTACATACATACATACATACATACATACATACATACATACATACATACAGACATACATACAACATACATACAGAACATACAGACATACATACATACAGACATACATACAGACATACATACAGACATACAGACATACAGACATACATACATACATACATACATACATACATACATACATACATACATACAGACATACATACAGACATACATACATGACAGACATACAGACAGACATACAGACATACAGACAGACATACATACAGACAGACATACAGACAGACATACATACAGACAGACATACATACATACAGACATACATACAGACATACAGACATACATACATACAGACATACATAAGACACATACAGACATACAGACATACAGACATACAGACATACAGACATACAGACATACAGACATACAGAAACATACAGACATACAGACATACAGACATACAGACATACAGACATACATACAGACAGACATACAGACATACAGACATACAGACATACAGACCTTTCAGACATACAGACATACAGA